>JAJMCY010000353.1:0-15845 GCA_030565755.1 Ascobotryozyma cognata
TAATAATACAATAAATATTTACACGTATAAATTACAAAAGCTTTATATGGCATTCATTGATTCGTTTCCATCATACTCAGACAGCAAAAAATAATGATATTCATTAACATAGAGCAAAAATACACACTAAATATATACACATAATAAAATAACAGGAACAAACAAACAATAAAGTTTCAAATAGTAAAAACACAAACAATGTAAACAACAACAATAATTAAAACGCATATTTGCTATTTATAACAAAATATAAACAGCACAATATATGTAAATTCTATGTCATTAAATTACATGCTCTAGCATTTGTAAAGTAAACTATATTTTTAATATTATTATATATTATTATATATTAACGTTATATATTATACATTACATAATAATATAGACATTAATAATAAACTCGGATTTCTGACAAAACATGGTTTTCTAATTTTTCTTCCATAATGTTCTTTTACTCCGGGTAACAACCCGGCTAGAATTATGTGGTTATACATCATAAAAAAAAAAAAATTTATAAACAACTTGTTTTCGTTTTTCCCGCCTTTTAATTTTTAATTTTTCTTTTTTTTTTTTTTGTACAAAATTTATTCTAAAGAAATTTTCTTTTTCACTGTATAAAAAAAATTCTTTAACAATTAGCATTTAATTAATTAATAAATACTAATAATTATAAATATTATTGTTATTTTTAATTTAATTTAATTGTTTTTTTTTAAAAAAATAAAAAAAAAAAATGCTTGCATCAAGATTTGTTAAATCGGCTTCTAAAGTCAATGCTTGTTCATATATTAATTCAAGCAACAATGCTTTAAAAAATAGCATTTTATCAAATAGTAGGAAATCTACTTATTCTCCTATTAGTTGTTTATTACAATCTCGCTTAGCTTCTGGTGCTCCTTCTGGTAATATCATTGGTGTCGATCTTGGTACTACTAATTCTGCTGTAGCTGTTATGGAAGGTAAAAGTCCTAAAGTTCTAGAAAATTCAGAAGGTGCTAGAACTACTCCTTCAGTTGTTGCTTTTACTAAAGATGGTGAAAGACTTGTTGGTATTCCAGCTAAAAGACAAGCTGTAGTTAATCCTGAAAATACTCTTTTTGCTACAAAACGTTTAATCGGTAGAAGATTTGAAGATCCAGAAGTGCAAAAAGATATTAAAGCTGTTCCTTATAAAATTGTAAAACATTCAAATGGTGATGCTTGGGTAGAAGCTCGTGGTAAACAATATTCCCCTTCTCAAGTTGGTGGTTTTGTACTTGCTAAAATGAAAGATACTGCTGAATCTTATTTTGGTCGTCCAGTTAAAGATGCTGTAGTTACTGTTCCTGCTTATTTTAATGATTCTCAACGTCAAGCTACAAAAGATGCTGGTCAAATTGCTGGTCTTAATGTTTTACGTGTAGTAAATGAACCAACTGCTGCTGCTCTTGCTTATGGTTTAGATAGAGATACTGATTCAATTGTTGCTGTTTTCGATTTAGGTGGTGGTACCTTTGATATTTCAATTTTAGAAATTCAAAAAGGTGTTTTTGAAGTAAAATCAACTAATGGTGATACTCATCTTGGTGGTGAAGATTTTGATATTCTTCTTGTACACAAAATTGTAAAAGATTTCAAAGCTGAAACTGGAATTGATCTTTCAAATGATAGAATGGCTATTCAGCGTATTCGTGAAGCTGCTGAAAAGGCTAAAATTGAATTATCTTCTACAGTTTCAACAGAAATTTCTCTTCCATTTATTACCGCAGATGCTTCAGGTCCAAAGCATATTAACTCTAAATTAACTCGTGCTCAGTTTGAAACTGAAGTTGGTGGACTTCTTAAACGTACTATCGAACCATGTAAAAAAGCTCTCAAAGATGCTGGTTTAGAACCTTCAAAAATTTCAGAAGTTATCCTTGTAGGTGGTATGACTCGTATGCCTAAGGTTAACGAAATTGTTAAATCAATTTTTAATAAGGAACCTTCAAAGGCAGTTAATCCAGATGAAGCTGTTGCCATTGGTGCTGCTATTCAAGGTGCTGTTCTTTCCGGTGAAGTAAATGATGTTCTTCTTCTTGATGTTACTCCTCTTTCTCTTGGTATTGAAACCCTTGGTGGTGTTTTCACTCGTTTAATTAACAGAAATACAACTATTCCTACAAAAAAATCTCAAGTATTCTCAACTGCTGCTACTGGACAAACTGCTGTTGAAATCAGAGTATTCCAAGGTGAACGTGAACTTACTAGAGATAACAAATTAATTGGTAACTTTACTCTTGGCGGTATTCCTCCAGCACCAAAGGGTGTTCCAAAGATTGAAGTAACATTTGATATTGATGCTGATGGTATCATTAATGTTTCCGCTCGTGATCAAGCTACCAATAAGGACTCTTCAATTACTGTCGCTGGCTCTTCTGGTTTGTCAGAGTCTGAAATTGAAAATATGGTTAAGGATGCTGAGAAATATAAAGAAGCAGATAAGGCTAAGCGTGAGCTTATTGACACTGCAAACCGTGCTGATGGAACTATTCGTGATGTTGAATCAGTTTTATTTGAACATGAAGCCAAGTTAGAAAAGGCTAAAGTTGAAGAACTTAAGACTATCATTGAATCAGTCCGTGAACTTGTTACTAAAGTTCAAGCTGGTGCCGAGGATGTATCTAAAGAGCAAATTAAGACAAAACTTGAAGAACTTGATAAGACATCTATTGCAGTATTTGAAGAATTACATAAGAATGCTAACCAAGGTGACCAATCATCATCTTCATCTTCAACTGAAGGCTCAGAAAAGAAACCAGAAGATAAATAAGCAACAATTTTTTAAATACAGCAGTTGTATTAAAAACAAAAACTTTATATTAAACTATATGTATATACATATATATATATGATAAAAAAAAAAAAAAATATTAAAATTTAAAAGTTTCTTTGGTTAAACAACCATGACTTTGGGTTAATGGGGGTACGATTATAACGTTTTTAACTTTTATTTATTTTATTATATTTACTTAAATTTTTGTTTTAATTTATATTTATGTCTGATGATATTCTTCTTATTATATTCGTACTACTTCTTTCATATTTACTTCATTTACTTTTATGTTATTCGTTTTGATGCCCAAACTATTTGTTTTGTATATAGATTGACGCTTATTGCTAGAATAGTGTCATTAAAATAACTATAAAATATATTTGTACATATTATAATTTGAATTCTACAAAAAAGATTTTTTTTTAAAAAAAGAGTATTTTTAAATTAAATTAAATATAAATATATACATAATACAAGCTTTAAATAATAATTTCCCTAGTGTTATGTATCACCTGTTTATTTCACATTTTCGACACCTTTTTTGTTTAACTCTGCTTTTAACTTTTCAGCAGTTGCAGCTTCATTCATCCTTTTATTATGAGCTTCATAAAAGTAATTATCTAATTGAAGAGCAGCAAAAGAAGACACCATTATAAATGAAGCAAAAATCATTCGAACCTTAAATGGTAATGCTTTATATTGCACCCATAAATTTTTTTCATTATTTATGTTATCGTTTACTTTTTTATTTATATTCTCGTTCATTTTTTCGTTTATTATTTTTTATAAAACTTGTTCGTATAATAAACTGATTATTTATTTATTTTAATTTAAAGGACACAACCAGGTATTATTTAAACTCATTAAAATATTTTTGCACTTTTAGTAATGTATAATGCATATCCGTTGCTAAGCAATTTCAAAAAATTCATCTTCAGTAACTTTAGTAAGAGCGAGTACGTAGCTGTACCAATATAGCAGACTGGATATTTATAAAAAGCAGATCAAACAAGTTTAGAAAGAGTTTGGATACAAACTAAATAAATACTAGACATAAAACTGATTAAATAAAAGTTGGTCGGTTTGAAATACGAGACTTACCTGCCTTAAAGTGATTTAAATTTATTCAAATAGGTTGGGTACATTGAGTTCGCTAAAAGGAAACTTAAATTAGATATTAAGGCCCAAGAAAATTAAATAAAAATAAAAATATTATGGTTGATGAAAAAAGAAAAAAACGCAACGTAAGAATTCGAAAAGTTTCATTATGGAACAAAATTAGCTCTTGGCCATTTGATACACTATTAGCCATAAATGAATACTTTTCAACACTTGACTTGGAAGGTATTATTTCTAATAACAACAGCTATATTTTTTTATTATCAGTAGGCATTAATGGCACATTAATTTTACTATTATCTATATATTCATTACTTAATAATGGTACTGGTTCATCACTTTATGAAAATGATTCTGTTTTTAAAGATGAATATGGCTATAAACATATACCCGAGTTACCATTTGGGAATGAAAACTTAGGATTGCCTTATTCTAAACCACCGGCGAGAAAACCACATTCATATTTTTCTTCAAAGAATAGAGAGCAGCTTGGAAAATTGGCTTCTGGCGTTTTTTTAATGGATGATAGTTATGAAGTACAGTGGGGTAGCATTTTTTCTTGGTTTTGGTCTTGGTCTTGGAAGGATTTATTAATTAGTTTAATATCTACATTTATAATAATTATTTCTCTGTTATGTTTACTAAATACTGTTTATGTAGTTAAAAAACGTAAAAGGTATGCTATGTATGGTAGACCTCCTACTACTAATAATGCACCTCCTACGCCATCAGCAAATATTCAGCTTATGAATGAACCAGATTCAGATTTTGAGAATGATGAAAATATATGTGGTAATGCAAACGATATTGGTGTATTTGATAATAACAATGATAATAAGAATAATAAAAATAAAAATAATAACAATGATTCATATTCTCCCTTTAAACTATTTGGACAATTAGCATCTCAATCTCTATCTCCTATAAAAAACATATCTACCCCATTACGGAATAGATTTAAAATTTTACAAAATTCACAGAATTCCTTTGGAAATCCTACGTCGGAAAATTCAAGAGAAGTATGGAACTTGGATATGTGGGACCCGCCAGAATTTAATCTGTGTATACTTGGAGGTTTCTCGCCATTACACCTAATTTTGATTTTTACTACAAAATGGTTTTCACTTTCATCAATAAAGATTTTATTCTTTTTATCGTTATTAACTATACAAAATATCACATTTATAAGGTTGTTCACAATTAAATTAAAAGATCGTGCTTTAGTATTTTCAGAAGTTTTTGATGAATATAATAAAAAAGTTGTTGCTCCTAAGCTTTCTGCTTCTTTGCAAGATGCATCTGTTGGTACTGATGGTTCAGTGACATTTTCAGTCCCGGCTCTAGAAAGAAGATATAAAAAAACATCGATTCTTCCTCCTCGGGTTCCTCCCTCTGTTTCTTTTTCTTTGACTAATTCAAATAGCCGCTCTTCTTCTCCATTTGTAAGACATTCAAGTGGAAGTTTAAGTGGTAATAATAGTGGAAGAAATAGTCCTATTGGTAGATCGTTTCTATGGAACACTTCCAATGGCTTTAATTCGCCTAGCCCTTCTCCGTTAAAACAAGGTAGTTCATATTCAAGCTTAAAGTTTGAAAGTCGGAACGCTTTTTCACGGACAGCTCGCGATTTTTAATTTAACTTTTTTTTTGTTTATATGTTTGTTTCTTTGTACATTTTTCACTTTGTATTATTGCTATTATTGTTATTTATTTTACGACTCTTTTATTACATATATATTGCTTTAAGAATGACATTAATTAATTTTGTTTGCTATTAGATCTAATACATTATGCAGTTATATAAGTAAATAAAATAGAATAAAATAATTTAAAAAACATTTTAAGGATTATTTTCCTTGTTTGTATCTTCCAATGTCAAAGTTTTTGTTCGGGATTTTTTCTTTTGGTTAACTTCGTGTAACCACTGGGGATTATTTTGTAAATGCAAAGCCAAATCTATTTCCTTAAGGTTATAAATAATATTATTTAATTCTGTTTCATTTTCCACTAAAGGAATTATAAAAGAATCAAAAGGTAGTAAATTGAAGCATTTTGCGAGAATCACGGCACGCTTGTATGCAGAAGTTTTGATCTAAAAGGTGAGAAAACTAAATATTTTAAGAATCAAAAGTGAAAAGACAATAAAAATATAATAAAAATAATAATAATGATATAAATAATAAAATAATAAAAATAATAAATAATAGTAAATAATAATATTTACAATAAACATTACCTCAAACTTTACAAAAGCGGTCGGATGAAATGTCCACGCATGTACAAATATTTGGTATAAAGACTTAAAGATTACAGGGAAAATATCAAAGGGTATTTCGTATCTAAATTTTGAATGTTATTGTTAGACAGTGGTATAGTATAATAGAATAACTAAAAGAAAAGGAAAAAAAAAAAAAAAGAAAAAAAAAAAAGAATACATATTGGATGGGTATAATTACTGTGATAGTATGCACATAGGATTGCATAATAAATCCTCTGCCGTTGTTAAAGAATGAGAAGCATATAAAAAAGGGAGACAATTTTTAATATTTTTATGAGATGAGCATTTTATATTATTCGAATTTTTTGCAGTTGAGCCAGGACAAGATTTAGAATTACATCCTAATTCTAACATTAAGCCTAATAAAATATTTAAATCTTGTGTCATTTGCCATAAATGAGCATAACACCAACACGATTTTTGCATTTCAATATTATTATCATGATATTTTTTATTTAAATTACCATTAGGAGGTATTCTTATAGCTGTGGAATTATTGTTAAGCTTTGGATTTGAAGTTATTGAAAGTATATAATCTCTATAAGATAAATGATTATTTGAATATGAAAGAACTTTTGTTGAATGAAGAGTAGATTGTGATTTATCTGTTAGTGGCTTTGAAGAAATAATATTTCCTTGTATAAAATCGGCACTACAAGTTCCTGGAATAAGTCTCCATATTGTCATTTTGTATATTATTATATTATTAGAATTTACGAAAGTTAAGAGAAATATAGAATGCGTATGAATAAAAAGAATATGGATTTAAAAGAAATACATAAATAAATAAGTAAATAAAATAAAATAAAATAAAACAAAGATAAAGGGAAATAAAAAGGAATATAGTATGGCATTGAAACAGCTTTTAAAATGGAGAAAATGGCATTAAAAAGCATGGGCATTTATATTATATATTAATAGTAATTTAAATGATGCATATATATATTTAAATATACATATATAAATTTAAATACACATACACATGCTTAACAACATTTATTAATATACACATACACATATACATATACATGTAAACAATTTGTAGTTTACATAGTATACATCATATCGAGTCAGAAACATTTTCTAGACGCTCTACAGCAGCCTTCATTTGTTCATTTGTATAAATTTTAAACCCATCAGAGACAGTTACCGAAGATAATTGGACATTTTTACTATCTAATCTCTCCTCCATGACTTGTTTTAAAATTTTTAAAACAAGTTGTTCAGCTTCTTGTAAAGATAATGAGCTATGATATTCATTTTGTAATTCTGCTTGTGCACCTTCAGAACCACTCCCTATAGCTTTTGCATCATATCTATAAAATGTACCAGAAGGTTCTGCATGATAAAGTTGTGGACCATCTTCATCTACACCTGCAATTAATAAAGCAACACCAAAAGGACGAGACATAATAACAGAATCACCTTCTTCAGCACCTTCACCAAATCTAAGAGCTAAATCACAAACAGCTTGAGTAACTGATTCAACTCTTAATGGTTCATCATAATGTAACCAATGATTTTGAGTTTCTACTCTTGCATGATCAATCATAGTACGAGCATCAGCAGTTAAACCGGACATTGCACAACCTAAATGTTTATCAATTTCTACAATTTTTTCTATAGATGATGACTCTAATAAAGTTGATGTTACCCTTTTTTCTACACCAAGTATTACACCTTCTGATGTTGCTATTCCTATAGCAGTTGAACCTAATTTTATAGCTTCTAATGAATATTCAACTTGGAAAAGGCGTCCTTCAGGAGAGAATGTGTTAACTCCTCTATCATATTCGCTTCTAGTGAGAAACATTGTGATGATTAATTTGTTATTTAATTGATTAAATTTCTAGTTTATTAGTCTATTTTGAATAGAATTAAATATGAAAAAAAAAATAAAATAAAATAAAATAAAATAAAATAAAATAAAATAAAATAATTTGTTTTTCCTTTTTTTTCGCTGTTCGTCGAATCTCAATTACTTTAGTTACTTGGATTTTGACTCCGTTGTATAAGTTTGTTGTTATCGGTGGCGAATTGAGGAAAAAAAGAAAAACAAAAAAGAAATTCGAATGCTAAATTAAAATTATCAAAATCAAAATCAAAATCAAAATCAAAACTAAATGCTAATAAGTTTTAAATTTCAAATTTTAAATTATAAATTATAAATTATAAATTATAAATTATAATATGAAAATAATACAATACTGTAAAATATAAATTAATAGTAAATAAATAATTAGAAATAAATGTAAAGATTATTTGTAACAAATTTTTTTTTTTTTAAAAGACACCAAATATATTATTATATCAAGAATAAATGAATAAATAAATGAATAAATAAATGAATAAATAATAAATACAAGCTTTTTACTATACCATAATAATAATTAATTTAAATTATATTTTGCTATAATTATTTAAATTTGTTTAACTATTTATTTATTTTCTATCTTTGCGTATTAGGAGATACTCGCGAGTATGTTTTATTTATGTTTCTATTTTGTAGTATTTATATGTTAATTAAATATCTGTGTATATTATCTGTAGATATTCTATATATTTAAATATTATTTACCAATATTGTATCATTTATTTTTTAATATTACTCTATGTACTTCATTGTATATGTCCTGTAAATCAATAATACATTGTATTCCCTTATTATATATATAGGTCAATTTATACGTATTTATATTTACGTTTTCACCTAACTATATTCACTTTTTATTTTGTTAATTTTAGTTTTTTTTTATTAACTTTACATATTTGGTTATCATCTTATCTATTAATCTACTTTTTTTTTTTTTTTTTTTTTTTTTTTTTTTTTTTTTTTTTTTTTTTTTTTTTTTTTTTTTTTTTTAGTCATTACACGTAGTACTCCCTCATGGCAAAATCAGACCAGATCCCAAATACACCGACTCTTAGTCAATCTACATTGAGCATTCCAAGTCAGAGTACTAGTATTATAAATCAAAGAGTTTTGCATTCTCACCAGAAATCTTCTCGTCACTCAAAGGTAAGTATTTATTGTATCATTTTATATCTATTTGCCATATATTTGCATTTTATTTGCATTTTATTTGCATTTTATTTGCATTTTATTTGCATTTTATTTGCATTTTATTTGCATTTTATTTGCATTTTATTTGCATTTTATTTGCATTTTATTTGCATTTTATTTGCATTTTATTTGCAGTATATTTCTATTATATCAAATATAACACTTTATGCTGTACTATGCTTTTCTATAACTTCTTTTCTAACTTATTAGAGCAAAAAAGAACCATCCCAAAGTCAACTTTGGACGCCCAAAATATCACTTGAAAATGAACCAACTTCATGTTTAGCCCAATCATTAACTCCATTCCCACCGTCATATGAAATTTCTCAAATAAAAAAGCCTACAAGTCTTGATAAATTTTCTATAAAAGAACAAGAATCTTTAATAATTAATGATACTTTGTATGTTTTATTAGGCTATGAAGGTTCATATATAAAATTCTCTGAAAGATATAATCCACACATAGAATCAGAATCACTTGCTGGTGCAGAATATAGAATTTCAAAAGGATTGCATCAATCTTTAAAAGATTTAGTAAAATGTATTATTAAATGCGCTTCTTATTATTCTAGTTTAAAAAAATTTGTTGATACACAATCTAAAGATGATTATGGTTTAGTTAATTATGCTCTTTCAAGTGCATTAAGAGGAATATTAAAAGATTATATGTTATTAATAACGCAGATTGAATCAAATTTTATAATCAAAAAAAATTATTTTACTTTACAATCACTTTATCTTCATTTATTACCAACTATAAATACTTTAAAATATGCATATTCTTTAGCTCAAGATATAATTGCTAAAAATTCTGGAGTTAATTCTTTTGATAATTTCAATAATAATATTCAAAATGAATCTTTTGATGATTTTAACAAAGTTTTAGATGCTTTAAGAGCAAATGATGGCGATATAAATGCCTTAAATTTAAATTTATCAAGAACTGCTTTCTCTGTAGCAAAAGGTGGTCAAATTTTATTTTTAATTTCACAAAAATTATCAACCTATGCAGGTGATCCAGGTGCATATACTATTCTATCCTACTTATTAAAACAATCTTCTAAACCTTATGTAAATATCTTAAATTTGTGGTTAAAACATGGTATTATAGATGATCCTTATAATGAATTCCTTATTCGTGAGCAGTCTTCAATTAAAAGAGAACAACTAGATGAATATTATAATGATGAATATTGGGATAAAAGATATACTTTACGTAAAAATGAAATACCCCCGCAACTCGAAAATCCTATTGTGCATAATAAAATATTGCTCGCTGGTAAATATCTCAATGTTGTCCGCGAATGCGGTAAGGAGCTTTATAATAATAGCAACGATGATGTTAACAATTCTAATAGCATTAATATGAACATAAATACAAACTATGAAAATGAATATGATGATAACTCGCCCCCAACAAACTACTTAGAATCAATAGATGATCCACAATTATACAGCATAATTAATAATGCGTACGCGTTTGCTAATACATCATTGCTTTCTATGCTAATAGTAACACACAAACTTAGAGAAAGACTGTACGCACTGAAGCATTACTTTTTTTTAGACAAAGCTATTTATCTATCTTCATTTCTTGATGTAGCTGGGCATGAATTAAAGAAACCAGCTAAAAACGTTTCTATAACAAAACTTCAATCTCTTTTAGAATTAGTTCTTCGTCACCCTGGAAGTATTACTGCAAATGACCCATTTAAAGATGATATCCGCATAGAATTAAATGAAGTAAATTTAACGGATTGGCTTTTACAGGTTATAAATGTCAGTGGTGTAGATCCTAATCAACCTTTAGACAAGCATACAGAGAATCTGTTTTCGCAAACTGAAACCAATTCTGCTGGACAGAATACAGATAGCTATGAAAATCATGAAAATAGTGTAGATAAAAAGTCAACTACGGGGATTCAGGCTTTGCAAATTGATTTTTCAATTCCTTTTCCTGTGTCGTTAGTTATTTCTAGAAATACCATTTTAAGATATCAATTATTATTTCGGCATTTAGTTAGTTTAAAAAATGTAGAACAACTATTATGTCAAACATGGATGGCACAGGTTAAATCACCTGGATGGATTAATATAGTTAAAAAGGGGAGGAATTATATAAGATATAAAAATGAAAATGAAAATGAAAATGACAAAAATGAAAAGAAATTGTATGTTTGGAAATTAAAAATGGCAGATTTACGAAATAGAATGTTACTTTTAATACAGCAGTTAATATATTATTGCACATATGAGGTTATTGAATCTAATTGGAAGAAGTTACTAAAGAGTTTAAAAAATGCAACAACTGTTGATGAGTTAATGCAAGATCATGTTGATTTTTTAGACACTTGCATGAAGGAATGTATGCTTACGAATGCTAGATTATTAAAAATTCAATCTAAACTAATAAACATTTGTCGTACATTTACTTCATTTGTTTCATCTGCAACAAGATCTCTTCTTACAATGGAATCTGGTAAGATTCCATTTTCCAATCCTAATAGTGATTTTAATACAAGTGCTCAAAGAATTGCAAAATTTGAGTCAACATTTAAACAAATTGATGATGGATTTAATCATTATATACGTGATATGATGGAGTCATTAAATTATTACGCAGCTACTGAGACTGCAGCATTGCTTAGTATCTGTGCTCGTCTTGAGATGTGTATTGGTGCCAACGCAGAGGAAATACTTCCTGGTACATTGTATGATATATGATATAATTTATTATTTATTTATTTATTTATGTATTTATTTATTTACTTATTTATTTATTTATTTGTTCGTTTATTTAATATATTTACTCTATATTTCTAAATTTAATTGGTATATTATACTATTACTGTATATTGCTAATACAATTTGCCTTATCTACGTTACAGATATATACTATATTTATACGAAAATACGCTACTTATTTAATACATTTATTGTATATTAATGCATTTATTTCATATTTATTATATGTTTATAAGTATGCTGTTATACTTTCCATTTTTTATATATAATATAATTTCTTATATATAAGAAGACAAAACTAACAAACGAATTAGTTAAAATATTTTTCTTAATGTAGGTGTAAAAATAATATATTCACATTATAAGTTAGAATTACCTAGGAAACCAATACTAATAGTAAAAAAAAACAATAAACGTAAATACAATACAATAATTTTATATTCATAACAACTAATTAAATAAAAAATTTAAAGAAAATATTTTGTTAGTAGGAAAAAAAATACATACCTTATTAATTAATTAAAAGGATTATCTCACTTTAACACGCGGTTTATTTAAAGATTAACCTTTTTTTTTTTCTCTTTTTTTTTTTAAATTGGGATTAAAATTAGAATTAAAAATAAAATTAATTTAATTAATTAATTATCTATTTATTTATTTATTTACTAAGTATAGATTCATACCAATATAATACTATACTATACTACAATTGTTGGAAAACGTGTTAATGAATTTCTACACCCAACAACAGTCTATGACACAACAGCCGCCGTTGCAACAAAAACAACAACAGAGACCAATGTCGTCTACAAATAATCGATCATTTATAGGGATTCCGTCATCAGGATCTGTGACAAATAATGGTCCAGTGTCTGGAGCTGCTCATATCCAGCTTCCTAATTTAATGGGGCGTGTTGGAGCGAACAAGCTTAATTGTATGTTCTAAAATTATTTTGAAAATTTTATAATTGGTTAATTTATAAAGTTGTGTATAACTTTATGTTGTTTAAAGTATTTTTTTTTTTCTTTTTTTTTTTGTTTGGTTAATTTACTATGTTTTTTTATTATTTTACTATTTTACTTTTCACCTTTAATAATATTCGAGGGTGTTGATTGTTATTGATTTTTTTGTTAATTTTTTTTATTATTTTATAGTCTCTTCTTACTTATTTAATTTTCAACTTCACCGTTTTAACTTCTTGTTATTAAGTTTTTTTGCTAACTTTATTTCCTTGTGTTTATAAATAAAAACAAACAAAAATAAAAATAAAATATAATAAATAAAAATAAAAATAAAAATAAAATAAATAAAAAATAAATATATAAAAATAAAAATAAAAAGAAATTATAATTAAAATATGAATTTGTTTTTATTTTTATTGTTTTTTTTATTTTTATTTTTATTTTTATTTCTATTTTATTTTTAGTTTTTGTTTTTTGTTTTTGTTTTTGTTTTTGTTTTCGTTTTCGTTTTACTTTTTATTTTTAATCACAGCTTCTTCATGGGGAAACAATATGAATATGAATGTAAATATAAATTCAAATGGTAATGCTTTATCTGGTTTAGCGCAACAGCAAGGCCAACAACAACAAACTCCAGCCTCAAATCAACAAAACCAGCAATCACTAGTTTCAAATAATGGTAGTATACATAATTTAGGTCATAATAATTTTCCTGGAAATGGAATTTCTGAATCTACTAGCTCATCATCTACTTCGCAAGTTGCTTCTATAGATTTATCAGACTTTCCTCAGCTTAATTCCTCGAATGTGCAGCCGTCACAAGCTCAACCTCAACAATTGTATTCTGTTCAGCAAGGTTTTCTACGTGACAGACTTATGTTACAACAGCAACAACAACAGCAACATAGATCTTTAGATCTCGCGCTACAGCAGTCTTCTAATCTTCAAAGTCAACATTTATCGCAACTGTTTCAACGTGGTCAAGTTCAAAATCAATCTCAAAGTCAATCCCAAAATTATCTAAATTCTGCATTAACTGTTTCTCCTCCTCCTCCAGGTTTAGGGAATAATATTTCTTCTTTTAACGAGTCATCAAATTATCAAAATTTACAACAGCAGCAAAAACAAATACACTCACAATCACAGGCACAATCACAGGTAAAGACACAAACTCAATCTCAATTACAATCTTCACAACAACAATCACCACAAACTCAAAAGTCACAGCCGCAATCACCACAACCACAAGGAAAAACGCAATCACCACAACCACAATTATTAAAAACACAATCATCAAAAACGCAATTATTAAAAACACAATCATCACAAACACAATCACCACAATCACAATCATCAAAAATACGATTACAGCAACAACAATCAGTACCACAACAGCAACAGCAACAACAACAACAGCAAAGCTCATTATTCTCCGAAAGTCTGAACAAATTCCCAACTTCCTCGCAAAATGGACATGCAAAAATATCCACTTCAATACCATTAGATGCAGGCGTAATTGGGCAAAAGGTCTCTCCAATAGGAATTGCTCGATCAAATTCAAGTAAAAGTGTGGCAAATTTACTTTCAAAATCAAACTTTTCTTTATTTAACACGGCAAATAATAATTCTTTAGATTCTCCAAAACAAACGTTAAGTACACTTGATCCAAATTTAAAGATTTCTCCAACTGGAAAATCTACCCAAAGTGAATCGATTAAAAATCCGTTTTTTAGTCGATCTTTCCCAAGTAAAAATGGTTATACCAATCTTCTAAAGGATTCAGAAAAATTTGGTTTGAATGGATTATTAGGCCTAGTTAAGGAAAGTGACTCGGAACAAGCTCAATTAGTATATGGGACCGATTTGACGAGTCTTGAAGTAAATCTCACTCAAAATTATTCAATATCATCAACTTTTTCATCACCTTGGGCTGACCCTTCTGCAGATCCAGTTACGCCTGAATTTCATATTCCTGATTGTTATCATATTTCAAATGTACCACCACCACAATCAAAGCTACAAAGCTTTACTGAAGAGACTTTGTTTTACATATTTTATTCAAGCCCAAAAGATATAATGCAAGAAGAAGCTGGTATAGAGCTTACTAATAGAAATTGGCGATTTCATAAAGAACTTAAACTATGGTTGACTAAAGAACTTGGAAATGAGCCAATTCAACAAAGTGAAAATGGAGAAAGAGGTGTTTATACTTTTTTCAATCCAAAAACTTGGGAAAAGGTTAAAAAAGAGCATGTATTATATTATGCATCTATTGCATGATACAAATTTATTATTTTTCATCATTTTTAATGGTAAATTTATACCCGCCACAATCTTGATATACCATACTTAGATATATATCTGTGCATTTTATTTTGTTTTAATTGTTTATTTATTATTTTTATTTCAATATATGCAATATCGTCATTAAATTTTGCTTTATTAATTTTCAATTTGCATTGTACTTTATATAAAATTCGCAATTATTAAATTAGAATATATAGCTCTATCGCAAGTAACTGTGTATAATTCCTTATAAAATCATGAAATTCGATTTATTGTCAATTCATCGTACAAAAAGAATATCTATTTTCTCTTTAAAATGCTTCACCAATATGACGTGCTCATGGATTATATTCTTTTTTTATACTTCCCTGGTTAGTACATATTTTCCCTAATTTAGATTGTATTTATAATTGTACTAGTTTTATTTAATTAACGTATTCGTAACAGAGAACAATTTTAATTAAATTAAATTAAATTACAGCGATACGGTCTCAATAAGTATCAAAAGGGAACTAGTCATATGCCAGATAATTAATATTCATGGCATTCATCAAAAAAAAAAAAAAAAAAAAAAAATTTTAAGACAAATATTAAAA
>JAJMCY010000354.1:0-15727 GCA_030565755.1 Ascobotryozyma cognata
CTATATATTAGAGGCACTATAGTTAATATATTTATATTGTTACGATAGGATAGTGTTTTTTATTATATTCATTTCTATATACTATACTGCGTATAGTATATTTTATTATATTTATAGTATGACTATTCTAATGGAAAACCTTGTGTTCGATACACAACTTGAATCTGATTTAAAAAATATTATTCGAATTGATACAAACATAAATAAAAATAAATTATCTCAATCTAATAATACTAATAACAAGTGTAACTCGACATGGAGTCAATTGGTTAAATTCGCTAATTCTGTATCTTCAATTAATAATATAATTTCATCTAATGATAATTATGGTAAATTCGTACAAGATAATATCTTATTAACAAATGGTAATTCTGTTCACTTGTATTGTCTTGACCATTCTAATCCTGAATGTTGTCTTATTAAATATAGATTTGAATTTGTCACTTTGTTAAATTCTCTTAAAAATCATTTACTTCCTTTTAAACATGAAGTAAACGACCAATCTATAAATTCTTTAGATATTTTTGACAACAATAATAAACAAAATCAAATTCAATCTCGTCTTGCAATTGTTTTAAATACTCTTCAAGAAATTACTTTAATAATGTTATCTATTCGTCGTATAGAAAGAAATAGAATATATTTAAAACTAGATTTAAAACCTTATGAACACTTAGTCTTGCAATCTGATTTGCTTTCCTTGTTGAATTCCATTCCAAATGCTTTTGCTTATTTTTTCCTTGATAAAAATAACAACAATAATAATAATAGCAATAATAATAATAATAATTACTTTTCTTTCTATCAAAAATATATTAATATTGTTGCCATCATTTATCTCTCATTATCCACTTCTCATATTACAATCAATCAAATCACTTCAAATTTCAATCCAAATGATAATATTTTACATCCTTTATTTGCTCAATTCCTTCCAAACAATCACGAATTTTCTCATTTTTCTAAAAAAGATTCAAATCTTCTTCCATACGGAGTTTTATCAACAATCAAATTTTTAGACTTTTCCTTTCGTGCATCAACTGATTCAAATCATCTTCCTATTATTATAACCTCTCCTTTACAATTAGTTCTCACTATGAAAAAAATTTCTGACGTTTTTAATCGTTCTAAGCAACTTGCTATCACTATTTTACCAACCCTTTCCAATTCTACATCTTCTTCCTCCTCTTCAAACTCAAACTTAAATCAATCACAATCTTTAGAAAATATTTTAAAAATGTTAAACTCAATTCTCATGGAAGCTATGCAAAATGGAAGTAATAATAAAGGAGATGGAACTGTTTACAATTATCTTGAAATTGTCTCCTTATCTGTTTTAAATTCTAATCTTCTTTCATCCTTGGACTATCTTTGTCATTCTTCTTATTCTTCTATCGCAAAACTTTCTTCTGTTTTGATTTCCATTGTAGTTCAATCCATTTCTTGTTTTTCCTCTTATATTTATATTTCAAACTCTGACACTACAATTATTTCTAGATATCTTAATCTCACTCAAGCATCTTCGGATATTTTTCAACATTCCCTTCAACCAACTGCATTACCATTCGAATTTTTGATCCATTCAATTGAATCAAAACCTTCTCCAATATCTAATAAACTTTTGACAAATTATTCTTCATCATATGTCTCTCCCTCTGCTTATCTAGCTAGATTAATTTCAAATCAAAAATTATTAGCAATAGTTTTAAATAGAATGTCCATTAATTGGACCTCTTCAATTGATTCATTAACTAAATGCACTCTTGTTTTAACCTCGGAAATGCAGTCTTTTTATTCTGTTTCTCAAATTTTTACTGCTTTGCTTGCAAATCTTTCAATCACTTATATGTCTTCTATTCAAAATGATTATGTTTCGATAAGAGCTCCTTCTTTGCAATTGCAATCACTTGCAGAATTGCCTCGTAGATCTTTCTTTTCTTGTACTAACTTTGAAAACTCCTTTTTCCGCATTTCTGCTGAAAATGATCCAAATTGCATTTCTAAAGCTCATGCTGAACTATTGTCAAATTTGCAATATTTAGTATTAAATTTACACGAGATTCTTTCTTATATTTATTCAGAATCAAACTCTAATAATCTTGATTTAAAAACAGAAAATAATTCTATTATTGAAAAGAATAATACTAAAGATATTCATAAAGCTGATATTAAACCTTCAGAACTATTAACTATTCTTGACTTTGATCATTCTCAGGGAATTATTTCAATGCCAAATGCACAAATTGAGGCTTTTCTTTTATATTTTGAAGCAGAATTGTTTTTCCAACTTTCTGATCAAAAATCATACACTGGATATATAGCTTTAAGTTCACTTTATGAACCTGCTTTTTTAGAACTCGTTACTAAGTATATTCCAAATGGTGTATATATACTTTTAGCACAATTATTTGAAAACAGTCTTGCCAGTCAGATATATTGTTTACTTACGATTCGCTTTTTAAATAAATTACTTGATATTGAAGAGAAAAATAAAAACTTGGATACTTCCTCATTTGAATCTAGACAATTTATAAATGCACTTTTTGTTTTGCAATCACAATTTGAATCTTTTATTGAAATGTGGTATTCTGAGACATTTGTATCATTAACAGAATTATTTTCTCGCTTGTATAATTTAATTCCACAATTAAAACCAATCATTCAGCCAATGGTTTCTGCATATTCTTTCCCATTATTCCCATCACCAACATTATCACCCGTTTCTTCTTTAGTATCAATGTCTTCATGTTCTTCAAATACTTTATCAGATAACTTTTCTTTAAAATCAAATTTGAATGCAACAAATCAGCAAAAAGTAGCTCAAACTTCATTAGCTCAAAGATCTTCATCTTCAGGAGTAAGAAATGATTTTGGTAACAAGAATGAAAATACTTTTTTCATTAACAATTATAATAATAGTAATTTGAATCATGCTAATGCAAATATGTTGTATCAGAATACGATTTTGACTCGAGCTCGTTCACCTACAAAGAATATGGGTGGTAATACAACAACAACTACAGCAACGACAGCAACAACTACAACAACAAATATGCATCGTATTAATTCAAGTACTCAAGCACATACAAATGTTAGTAGTGCTCCATTTGTGCCGCTCACTTCTTCGCAGGTTAACTCTCGGGTTTTTAGTCCAAAGCCAATTGGTTATAGTTCTAATAAAATTAATAATAATAATAACAATAATAATATTAATTGCAATTATAATTTTGGAGATTTTTTTTCAAATTCTTCAAACGGTTCTTCTGGGAACGTTTGTTCGAATTTGAGTTCAATTTATAGTAATAGCCAAAATTGTTCAGATTTGTTTAATTCTGAAATTTCTGGGAAATCAATTAAGAATAATGAAAATCATTTTAGTAGAAGATTTTCTACATCTACACCAACATCATTATCGGATACTTCTATACGTTCTATATTTTCGCAACCTGGACAATATCAACCTAAATCTATTTATAATACACAATCAACATTTAATTTTCCAAAGAACAATAGTGATATATTTTTAAGTCAAATGAATTTATTGAGTACTCCTTTAGGAACATTTACTCCCCCATCTAGTGCTAAGACGAGCACAAGTATTAATGATAGTTTTAATTCAGTTTCGCAAAGTGTTGGCAAGGATTTTTCTAGGATAACTGGGGATTTCTTTTTATCAAAATAGGTTTATTTTTAATTTTTAATTTTTAATTTTAATTTTTAATTTTAATTTTTAATTTTAAGTTTTATTTTAATTATAAAAATATCAATACATGTTTTAATAATTTGACATGTGTTGTTTTATTGTTTATTTAATTTATTTTAATTGATGTTTTTATTATGTTTTTATTATGTTTTATTGGATTAACATTGTTTTATACTATACTATATACGATATAATTAAATTTTATTAATATTTTAGAATTTTACATTTTACATTTTATATTTTACATTTCATAATTTTTAACAGATTGTTTATGGTTTTTGATTATATTCTGATAGTTCTTATGTTCTTGTGGTTCTTGTGCTTGACATGTCAAATTAACAGTTATTATCTTTGTGATTTTATTTATTTGTTTGTTTTTATTTGCGTTTGTTAATTTATTCTATTTATATTTATATTTATATTTACATATTATATTAATGTTTCTATAATAAATACCTTTTGCTTATATTGCTTTCATTTTTTATTGGTTCATTTTTTATTAGTTCTCCTTTTACATTTGCTTTATCAATAATTGTTACTTTTATTTACTTACACTTTTATTTTACTCTTTTTATTTCTTTTGTATTCTCTAATTTTTGTTAGAGAATATATTGATAGTTTTATTAGAGAAAGTATCTGTATTATTTTGTAGTGTGGATATCCCCTACAAAATACTGTATCTATAATTGTGAGAATGTAATAAAAAAGTAGAAAAAATAAAAAAAAAAAAAAAAATGAAAATGAAAATGAAAATGAAAATGAAAATTATTTTGTTGCTATGCAAATTATTTAAAAAGTCAAATTTAATTTCAAACGAAAAATGAGAAAACGAGAAAACGAGAAAATAAAGAATAAAATAAGTAAAATAAAATAAAATAAAATAAAATAAAATAAAATAAAATAAAATAAAATAAAATAAAATAAAATAAAATAAAATAAAAAAATAAATATTAAAAGAATAATACAAATAAAATAAAAAAATAATATAAAATATAAAAAAAACACACATGGCAGTCAATTATAGACTGCCACGAACAATTATAATTGCAGTAATTATATTTTTTTTAATAATAGGATACGTGAATCAGTCTTATAATAGTCGACTTGAGGCACAAAAACGAGAATATGAAGAAGAAAGAAGAAGAGGTGATGATGCAATAAGAGCAAAAGATGTAAGAATTGATCAACTCAGGGAAGAACATCAAAGAGAAATTGATTTAACAGAAATTGAAATAAAATCATTAAGGAAAAAAGTTAAATATTTATCACTTCCACCTAAAAATGCGGATATTCGTACACAACTTGCACTTTTATTTCCATATGAGAAAAAATCTAAATTTCCAGCATTTATATGGCAAACAAGGCCTACATCAGGATTTAGTATTCCAATGGAACAAAAATATAAAGAATATATTAAAACTTGGGATGATGTTATTAATGGTGGATCAAATGGTGGAAGATTTATGCATGAAATATTTGATGATGATCAATGTTTTACAATTGTATCAAGTATGTATGGTCATGTACCAGATGTTGTTCGTACATATGAACTTTTACCAAATTCACTTATGAAGGCAGATTTTTTTAGATATCTTATACTTTTAGTACGTGGTGGTATTTATGCAGATTTAGATACAGAAGCTTTAAAACCAGTTGAAAGATGGGCACCAATGTCAGTAAATTTACGTGATATTGGTTTAGTTGTTGGTATTGGTGCAGATATTGATACAAAGGATTGGATTTTATGGTTAGGTGGACAAATTATTTTTGCAAATTGGGTTATACATGCCAAACCTGGACATCCTATATTACGTGAAGTTGTTTCACGTATTGTTGAAAAAACATTACAACTTGCAACTGAAAAGGAAATTGATCTTTATAAAAAGAAAACTTCTAATAATCAAAGAGGAGGTTATTTTGGTAATAGAGAAAATTCTATTTTATTAACATTATCACCAAATAAAGATAAAGCAAATCATGAAATTATGCAATGGACAGGTGTACAAATGTGGACATCAGTTATTTTTGATTATTTAAACGATGAAGTTAAGTCTAATTTATATACACCATTTACTTGGCATAATGTTTCTGGTTTAACTGAACCAAAATTAGTATCGGATATACTTATATTACCGATTACATCATTTTCGCCTGGTGTTCGATGGATGGGTGCAAAAGATAGAAATGACCCAATGGCACTTGTTGATCATAAATCAAAGGGTCTTTGGAGTGTAATTTATGGTAATAGTGATGAATCGAGTATAGAGTGAGTAATAATAAAATAATAAAATAATAAAATAATAAAATAATAAAATAATATAATAATATAATAATATAATAATATAATAATATAATAAAAAAATAATAAAATAATAAAAAAACCCTTTATATTTATATATATATTTATATTGAGAATAGAGAAGGATAGAAAGCAGGTCTTTTGATATATTCATAAAGAGGTAACATGAACAAGAATGACAGCAGTACCAAGGAAATTTAAAAATAAATAGAAGCGTGTTTATTTGAAGAATTTAATGTTTACTATTTTGTATAAGTTGTTTATTGTGTATGTGTGTATACATTTATGCATATGTATATGTATATGTATATATTTATTTTATGTATATGTATATGTATATGTATATGTATATGTGTATGTGTATGAGTATAAGTATAAGTATAAATATTATACATGTGTATGCAAATAAAATAATAAATAAATATATACAAATAATAAATATGTACAAATAATAAATAATCAAGGACGACCCCGTCCAGCAATAATGTTCGGATCAAGAATTTCTTCTAAAGTATTTAAAAGTTCTGGAGGAAATTTTTCATTTGAGTTATAATTAGAAAAGTGTAACCAAGGGAAAGAATTTTTATTATCTGAATTTAAAAATGATACTGTATAAAAAATAACCATAAACATAGAAATCATTCCTAGTTCATAGAATTCTCTTAAAAATATATTCTTAGCATTTGATTTATTATAATTATTAGAGTTATTAAAGTTATTAGAATTTTTATAATTTTTATAATTTTTATAATTAGAATTTTTATATATTTTAGAAAATTTATCCATTTCATTTACTGATTTATATAAATGGATTTGGCCTTTGGAATCCGGTGGAATCATTGTATAATTACCGAATGAAAAATTGGATAAATTTCTACATTGTCTATTTAAAGAGTGTAGAAAATTTTGGAAACCTATAGGATTTTTTTTAATGTATGTCATTGTATTGTAGATTTTTTTTTTTTAACCATGTGATTAAGTACATTTTCGGTTATATATTCGGATATTGTTTTTTATTATGTTTTACGGTTACGGTTAATTGTGCGTGTTGCTATGGTGATATGTTTATTAGTATTCTATTCTATATGTTATTATTGTATACTATACTATACTATACTATACTATACTATACTATACTATTATATTATTATATTATAATGATTGTTTCTACTCTATTATAATTATTATTTATTACTATTTAATATTATTTATAGTCTTTTCTTATTTTTATTGTTTAATGTTACTTACTTTTATTTATTATGTATTGTTATTTTTGTTATTATATTGTTATTCACTATTTATGATTGCATCCACAATTATACTTATTTATCACATTGTTCCTTCTTACGAGTAGTATATTACACTACATATATTATTCACTATACTATATTATACCTATTTATTTCTTATATTATATATTTTATATTTCACTTACTATGTATTATGGTGAATGTGCATTGTATGTAATGTATGTAGCTACTCGTATTTACACGTAATCACATGTATGACATAGTATATATATAAGAACATTAATAAAAAATTAGCTAGTATTAAAATGTCAGACTCAACTGAAACAGTCTTAAGTTGGGAAGAATTAACAGAAATTATTAGTATGTAGATGTATTATATTTAATATTATTATTTATTATTTATTATTTATTATTATGTACTTACTATATTTTTAATTTTTTTAAATACATATTAACAATCAGAAAAAAACGAATTATATCGTTTAAAACGTAATGAAGAACAATCAAGAAAGTATAAAATATGGAAAAAAAAAATAGAAAATGAACACAAAACTATTATGAATTATATATTAAAAGAGAAACTTAATTGGGATATAAATTTAAACAACTTAAAAGAAAATAGCATTGATAATTATAAAAATTTATTTAAAAAAGGCCAAGAAAATGGAGTAAAAATTCTTTTAAATTCCTTCCCCTATTATATGGAATATAATATACATCATTTAGTAATTTGGACAAAAATTTCAATACAAACTGATGGTACAGAAAAAGGTGATATTTCTGATTGGTCAAGAAATCGTATAAATGAATATGTAGAAAATACATTTGTTAAAAAAGATATTTTTTTTAATAAGATCAAATCTTTAGGTGCTGGTAAAGAAAATGTTTTATGGTTTAAAAATTGGAAGTCTTTACAATCAATACCTTCAATTTCTCATATTCATGTTCTTATACGCGGTTCTTTTACGGGGATGGATAGTTTACTAGGGACGTGTGGCATATTAGTTGATTAATAGTAATATTAATAGTAATAGTAATAGTAATAGTTATATGTATTTTGTATGTATTTTGTATGTATCTGCTAGAGCTAGAACTAGATGGAATACTATAGGGATCCCTATGGTATATAATAAACCGTATAAATTACATAACCATGGAAACAACTTGACAATTAAACAAGTGTCTAAACGGTAACCATAGAGACAAGTATTTTCCCGTATTCTTATGGAATCCTATTTTTTCAACTTAATTTCACGTATTCCTATAGAATCCTTCTTTTTGAAATATTTCCATGGTATTTTCCTGGATTACTTCTTTTTTAAAATACACCCACGGATTCCTATGTGATTACTTAACATACCTAACTACGTCACATGCACCTTTAATTAAAAGTCCTTAAAAATAGACGCAAGTAGACTTAAAAATAACCAAAAAATAACTTTAAAAAATTATAAAAAATTGTAAAAAAATATACCAAAACACTAATGACAAACTTAAACGATTTAGGACTTCCGTTCCCAGAACCAATAACTCGAGATGCATTTTCTGCAAATTTAAAAGATTTTAATGTAGAAAAATTTTTACTTTCTCAATCTGAACATCAAACTTTATCAGATTTAAGATCAGAATTAAGATCTATGTTAAATTTATTAAGAAATGAACTTATTAATACAGTTGAATTAAAAGTTGATAATTTATTAGAAATTGCAAAATCTGTTACAGAAAATGATTCATCTACATTAAATTTTAATAATAATAAATTTGGTAGTAATGGTTTACAAGGAATTATTTCTGATGCAAGAGTATCCTTGGTTAGTGTTCAAAGGGAATTATTTAATTTAGAAAATATTTTAAAAGAAAATTTAGAATGTATACAAAGTGCTGTTATTGAAAGAAAACAATCTGCTGAAAGAGAAAGAAATGCAAGAAATATTTACAATTTGTTACTGATTATTGTGGAATTAGAAACAAAAATAGAGGAACTACAAAGGGGCATATTGGGATTAAATGACAATAATACGGACAGTGTTGAAAATAATAATAATAATAATAATAATAATAATAGTAATAATAATAATAATAATAATAATAGTAATAATAATAATAATGCTGTTACATTACATCATACAAATGCTATAGGCATAATTGTTACAAATTGCGAAAAAACAGTTAGTGATTACATGCATGTTTTAACAAAATTGGAATCATTTAAACAGTTTCCGGTAGCAATAACATCTAGAAAAGAACTTTTTATTAACTTAAGAACACGTTTAATACAATGTCTAAATATGTTGACAAAGAATTTAATATCTAATAATAATGTTGATTATAAAATGCGCATTTTTAGATTATATAGATTACTAAGAGCTGAACATTCAGCTGTAGCTATATTTACTTGATTGATATATTAATTGTTTTTATTTTATTTTATTGTTTGATTTTTATTTTTATCATTTCCAACTATCATTAAAACCCATAAAGAAACTTTTTAATAATAATCCCAGGAGTCTTTGTAGAAGTTAATGTAATTTTAGAAATTTTATTTACACCACCTGATCCATCAGTCTGAGTATCTAATATTAATTTTATCTTGTTTAAAACTGCAAAAATATTATCAACAATACTTTGCGTACTCCACGATGAATCACCAACTGGAATAACAATTTGTCTTGATTCATTTCCTTTAATTGTAACTACAGATGCAAATTTTTTCTTATATTCATCTAAATCTGTAACAACTGTACCTCTTCTAGGAGATGGCATAAGACCCATTGGACCAAGAATCCGCGCAATAGGTGTAAGCATTCTCATACATTCTGGTGTTGCAATTAATTTATTAAATTTTATAGAATCTGATCCATTTTCTTCAATTTTTCTAATAAGTTCTTTATTACCAATTATTGCACCCATTTCACGAGCCTTTTCTGCAATTACTTCATCTAAAGTAAAAACACATAATCTTTCATCTCCCTTTGATTGTTTTTTACTTTTATAAAGATATGGCATTTCAACATCACCAGAAATTGAAATCGTTGATGACGATGATGTTGTAGATGATTGATTTTTCCCTTTTTCTAATAATGATAAATTTTTCTTTGGAATAGTCTTAGTATTTAATCCTGCTTTTGAATAAAAATATGATACATATAAAATTATTGGTGAAGGTTTTCTTCCAACACGCATTGATCTAATAAGTTGTAATGCTATATTAAAATCAACTCCTTCTAAATTTTCATCAATAGATATTTTTTTACTTTTTTTACGAAGTACATTTTGGAGTAAAAAGCTTTTTTTTGCATCATTTGCTAATTTTTCTCTTCTAGCTGCAACTGCTGCTGCTGTTTTATTAACTTGAGTAGATTTTTTTGTTGCAAATGTTCGTCTACTACTTAATTCTAAATTTAAGTTCCATCTTCCCTTTAGCAGAATCCTCTCTGCAACTCCATACAAATTTATTAATTTTTCTTTAGAGTTCATATTTAAATTTTATAAAAATACATAAAAATCGAAACCAAAACCAAAACCAAAACCAAAACCAAAACAAAAACAAAAACAAAAACCAAGACTACAATTCGCCACTGGAATTTGACACTCTATATAATTTTTTCTATTTATGCTATTAATGTTATTTTTTTAAATTTTTACAGTCCTTGTCCAAATTTTGATCTTTCGGTAATTTAGGTAAATTTAATGGTTGCTATGTAAATTTTTTAATTTTTTAATTTTTTAATTTTTTTTTTAATTTTTCTTTCGTTGTTTAGTTAATTTAAAATTTTCACCCTATTACATTTTTTAAAAATTATAATTATCTTTTTAAATTTACTACATATCAATGTCAGATTGAAAATGTATTTGAGTTTCTACCAGAAACCTGAGAAATATTCTTTCTTATTTTCTTATATTATTTTGTTAATTATCTTACTTTACTATCTTACTTTACTGGACATGTGATAATTAGTTTTAAAAAATCAAAAATGACGAGGAACAAAGAATGCAAAAATTATAAAATATCTTATTACATTCTTTATTACTTTTTAAGACTATTGGATTTTATTAAAGAAAAAACAAAATAACTATAGTAAGGTATTTCAATTTATTGTATTAAGATCAATTCTTTATAGAAATCTTGGGTTAGATCAAATTGTTTAATTGATAATTAAATTTACTGTAACATCTTTATGAACATTTATTAATATCGTTTATTACAATGAGTGTTATGCAAAGGTTACACTTTTATAATGAGTATATCATTTTGTTACCAAGATAATCATTCTTTTTCATGTATTTTCTCGGTAACATATATGATTTCTGGTTACAATCAAGTCTCCCAGAATATAATTTCTTGGTGAGCAAAATAAAATTTCACAATGAGTTAAAAAATTATTTTATAATACATTATATAGATAATGTTTCGGTGGTAGTATATTGTAAATATATTATAAATATATATAAATGTATTATAAATATACTGCAAACAATTTATTATAGAGTATTCTATAAAGTAATTTACTTTTTAGAATTTATCAAGGAACATTATAAATAGATTATCAATAAATAATTTATTACAAAATAATTATGACAAAACGTATTAAATAATGATTTATTATTGGATAATGTATCATAGACTATATTATTACAGAATAAATTATCAAGGATTATAAATAATTTAATACTAAAAACCATATCCCTAATTAAGGTATTGTGTTTTAATATGTATGAGTTTTCACACCTCATACACATGATTTAATAAAGATGAAACACTAACAATAAGTAAAACATCTTTAACATCAAAAAATACAATTGCTCAAAAGAACATTGATTATATTTATGCACGATTTATTCAAATTAAACCAGCCAGCTTCTAGACATTAAAAACAGGCAATTTTAATAGTCTAATTAGTTTATTAGTATAACCATATTTGGTTAAATAATTTTTTTAAGGAGGTGAAATTAGCCAGCAACGAAATATATACTAATCGGTTACATAAGGAACATTAATAAATGACATATCACATGACTAATCTATTACGCGGCAGTTACCTAGACAACAAAAACAGTTTTTAAAAAGAGAACGCACAGCCCTGAATTTTTTTTTTTTTTTTTTTTTTTTTTTTAATGTGCTTGCTTTAAAAATCGAATGATTTTTTTTACCGTTGCTTAATTCGCGATTATATAGGTTTAAAATATTACATGATTATAAATGGTTGATTAATAATTAAAAGCGAATATAAATAATAAAAGGATTAATATTAGTAATATTGATGTTATTATTATTATTATTATTATTATTATTATTATTATTATTATTATTATTATTATTAGTATTATTTTAAAAAGCAGTTAGTTCTTAGTAAATATAAACTAGGTAAATTATAATTCCCCAATAACGCTAAGATTTTTTAATATTTTTTAATTTTTATTTTGTTTTTTTCACCAAGATTCGCGTACAGTTGAGACGCAAGTGGGGAAGTTTTTATATAATGGATCATTACATAATTAAATATAACGGTTATAGCGGTTATGGCGGTATGTCGGTTATTATGTTTGCAGCGGTTATTTCGGTTATGAGATTATAAAAATAAATACTTCTTTATAATTTATATAGTATAAAACAAATAAATAATAAATAAATCTAAATAATAAATAAATATATCTAAATAATAAATAAACAAATCTAAATCGTAATCTAAATAAATAAATAAATAAATAAATCCAAATCTAAATAAATAAATAATAAAAATCAAAATAAATAAATAGTAAACATTAATAAACATTAATAAATAATAAATAATAAATAATAAATAACAATAAACAATAAATAATAAATAAATAATAAATAAATAATAAATAAATAATTAATAAACAATAAATAAATAATAAATAAATAATAAATAAATAATAACATAAACAAACAGTAAAATACAAATTATATAATCATAATCAAAATATGCAAATGCTCATAAATAAATTTTTTGGTGGTTTTCAACTCATTAGAGAAATAATAAAAACAATGTATGAAGGGATAGTAAAGCTGATATAAAGAAATAATTATCATTCCAATTAATGATATTATTCTTAATTGCAGAATTTTTCTTTGAATGAGTAGTAGAGGTTGAAGTAGATGATGAAGTAGTTGAAGTAATAATTCCACGGGTATTTGTTTGTGTTGATGTAATTGATGATGTTGTTGAAGAAGTATAATTTGTACCTTTTAAACCATTTGATGGTAAAGTAATAACATTTGAATCAGTTGCATTAGGAATTGTTTGAGCAATTCCAATAAGATGATTATCTAAATCATAAGTTACATAAGCAGAACGTAAAAAAGAATCACCAAATATACCAAAATATTCTTCTTGAGCAAGTATACCAACAAAACAAATTGGTTGACCAAAAGATCTATAAGGAACACCAAGAAAAGTTCTTGAATCCATATATAAATCGTAAGTTTTAATCGTAATTGAAGTTTGGTTATCAAAACTATAAGTAAGAGTTTCATCAGTTATTTGTGAACATGGTTTACCCCAATAACCAATACCTTGGCCAGTATAATAAGTATTACCAAGAGCAAGATTAATTGCTTGTGTAATACGAGTTGGTAAATAAGTTAAAGTTGTACCTGTATCTAATAAAACAGGTAAAGCAGTTGAAGAAAAATTACCATCTTCTCTAATTAATTCCATTGTATTGAGTGTTGTTGAATTAATATTTGTACCATCAATTGATACTGATGAAACACCAATGAAAAATGCAAAATAAGATTGTTGTGGATAAAGATTTATAATTGAAAGGTTACCTTCAAATTTTGCTGTATCAATACCACCAAAAATAATTTCTCCAGTATCAGCATCAATAGTATTTAACCATATAGAGTAAACACGAGAATTTATATAGCCAGAATTTTTTAAAGCTGAAGGGAAATTTGGGTAGCTAAATGGTGGGGTATTTGCTAATGAAGCTTCATTTGATTCATAACCTATACCGACAATCCCTGGACCTGAAGTTGCGTTATCAACTACGGCGAAAGTGAAATTATTTAAAGTGGCATGATTAAAACCCCATACATCAGAAGCATAAACACCATGAGCATTTCCAACACCATAGGTTATATTAAAGACTGTATTGTTTGTTTCAAAAGTTGAAGATTCAGAAAAATAAAATATAGAACCGTTTGACTGGGTTATTGAAGTACCGGATGGATCGAAAACCCAGGCATCGGAGGATCCTGTGTCAATATCAAGTTCTAAAGTTTGTGGTGGTGATCCTATAGTGAATTCTGCCCAATAGTAAGTTGCATCTTGATTGTAGAGAATTTCCTGGACAATATCAGATGAGGTGTCTCTTTTATATAGTAAACCGCGCTCATCTAGGTCTCCAGCTATCGCCTGTTTATCTTTTCTTGTACCTCTTGTTTTAGAAAATGGTACAGAAAGAATTGCGTTTGAAAAGCCAATTAGAGTGCAGAAATAGAAAAGTTTTGTGTGCATGTTATGTGTTATACAATATTTTTATAAATAATTTAAATATTCTAGTAATCTCTAGTTATTTTTATTATTCTAAATAGTCTATCAACAGAAAAGCGAAGATGGGAGTTTGGGATTTGTAAGGAAAGTGGGAAATTTCTAAATACTAATGTGTATGCCTAAAAATTAGAAATTAGAAAATAGAAATTAGAAAATAGAAAACTGGAAAAACTGGAAAAACAAGAAAAACAAGAAAAACAAGAAAAACCAAGAAAAACAATAAAAACAATAAAAATTAGAAAAAATTAAAAAAAATTAAAAAAAATAGAAAACAAAAAAAAAACAAAAAAAAATATTAAAAATTAAATAAATAAATGAAAAATTAAATAAATAAATAAAAAATTAAATAAATAAATAAAAAATTAAATAAATAAATAAAAAATTAAATAAATAAACAAAAAATAAACAAAAAATAAATAAAAAATGAATAAATAAAAAATAAAAATACAAAATAAAAATACAAAATAAAAATACAAAATACAAAATAAATAAAAAATAAAAAATAAAAAATAAATAAAATTAAAAATTAAAAATTAAATACAAAATTAAAAAATAAAAATACAACTAAAAATAAAAAATAAAAAATAAAATTAAAAATTAAAAAGTAAAATTAAATTATAATTAAATTAAAATAAATTAAAATAAATTAAAATAACATAAAATAAATAACTACAAACAAAAATATTCTATATCAATGCAAGAATTATTATTTATTTATTATTTATTTATTTATTTAAATAAATAATAATAATAATAATAATAATAATAATAATAATAATAATAATAATAATAATAAATAAATAAATAAATATTTCAATAAATATTTCAATTTGCTATAGTAATGTAATTTAAAAACTGTGTTTATAGAATGCAATAAATGAAAATAATAAAAAATACAAAATAAATAATAAAAAATACAAAATAAATAATAAATAATAATAATAAATAAATA
>JAJMCY010000355.1:0-15802 GCA_030565755.1 Ascobotryozyma cognata
ATGATGTAAAAACATTGTTTTATATTAATTTATTATACTATTTATTTATTAAGAAAAGGTATATAATGAAAATAACTACTAGTACATGTTTATATTCATACCTACAAATAACTACAATAGTGTATCTATGCTACAGAAAATATCAAGCAATATTTAAACACTATTATACACTATTATACACTATTATACACTATTATACACTATTAAACAATATTAAACAATATTAAACAATATTTCAATACACATACTATAGTAAGAATAATCATCAGTAATAAAACCCTTATCTTTATTCATTCACAAATAATAAGCAGCAGTAGTAATATGATGTAATAATTTAACACAATAGTAATTTAATTTATTTAATTTATTTAATTTATTTAATTTATTTAATTAAATTAAAAATTATTTTATTTAAATTATTCGATATCATAAAAAATAAAAATATATTAAATTTCTAAACTTTTATATAATTTAATTTTTATTTTATTAGCATTAATTAACACATATAAGCAGCATATAAATTAATAGCATATAAAAAGCTCAATTGTATATTATATTGTATATATTTAGTATATATATTTATTATATATATTTATTATATATATAAGGTAATATGAGTTCAAATACATTTGCAGAATTAAAAAACGATAGGATTCTTAGAGCAGCTAGAGGTTAGTTTTATTTATTTATTATTTATTATTTATTTATTATTTATTATTTATTTGTTATTTATTTATTATTTATTTATTATTTATTTATTATTTATTTATTATTTATTTATTATTTATTTATTTATTATTTATTTTAAGGAAAAGATAGAATTTATTTCTTATATATAATCATTTCATTAAATTTCTAAACTAATATTTTACTTTTATATTTTTTATAGGTCTCAAAGTTGATCGTGCGCCAGTATGGGTCATGGTAAGAGAAAATTCTTTATAACTATATAAAAAAATTATTTAAAAAATTACTGACAAAATAGAGACAAGCAGGTCGATATTTACCAGGTAAAGCTTATTAAATTATTCATTATTCATTATTCATTATTATTATTTATTATTATATTAATCATTCAAGAATATAAAAAAGTAAAAGGGGATAAAGACTTTTTTGAATGCTGTAGAAATCCAGAAATTGCATCAGAAATTACAATCCAACCTATAAAACATTATAAAGGACTTTTAGATGCAGCAATAATATTTTCTGATATACTGGTGATTCCTCAAGCATTAGGTCTTGATGTTCAAATGGTTGAAAAACTTGGTCCAGTTATTTCTCATCCTATTCGTACACCAGATGATCTTAATAGACTTAATCACAATGCAGATGTGAAAAAAGAATTAGGATGGGCTTTAAATTCAATTACATATACTAGAAAAAAACTTGAAGGTGAAGTTCCATTGCTTGGCTTTTGTGGAGGTCCATGGACTTTACTTGTTTATATGGTTGAAGGTGGTGGTGGAAATGAAGGTGGTGGTTCAATGCGTATTTTTAGACAATCTAAAACTTTTATTTATAAATATCCAGAAGCTGCTCATAAACTATTATCACTTACTACAGATGTAATTGTATCATTCCTTGTAGAACAAGTTGAAGCTGGTGCGCAAATGCTTCAAGTTTTTGAATCTTGGGCTGGTGAATTAGGACCTGATGAGTTTGATGAATTTGTTTTACCTTATCTTAGAGATATTTCTAAAAGAGTTCGTTCAGAACTTAGAAAGAGAAATATTGAAAATCCTTTACCTGATTCTGGAGTTGAAATTAGAAGTGAACATAAGGTACCATTAACAATTTTTGCAAAAGGTGCTTGGTATAGTTTAGAAAAACTTTCAAATTCTGGATATGATGTAATATCTTTAGATTGGACTGTTGATCCATTGCATGCTATAAATGAGACTAAAGGAAAAGTCACTTTACAAGGAAACCTTGATCCTGGTGTAATTTATAGTTCAAAAGAATTCATTCAAAAGAAAACTCGTGATATGGTTCATAAATTTGGTGGTGGTAAATCAAATTATATTGCTAATCTTGGACATGGCACATCCCCATTTTTTGATCCAGATATGCTTGGTTATTTTTTGAAGGCAATAAATGAGTCTTAGATGGATAAAAGGTGGGAAAACAGATTAAAATTGTAATGTTATGTTTATGTATATTGTGATGTAATTTTATAATTCTTCTAAGAATAAATATCACCTACTGCCTACTGTTACTGTCTACTGTCTACTAGTTATCATTTAAAAGTTATATAAATAATTGTATATAGATGTAAATATTATTTATTAAATAAAATTAGTAATTCTTAATATTAAGCTAAATAGTCTATTTATTATATATATGCATTTTACTTATTATTCATTTCTTTAAAAAGTTGATAATTTTAAGATTCGCTTTCCGTATATATACTTGCGTTGTATTTACAAAATTAGGTTTTTTTTTTTTTTTTCTGATCTTTATACATGACAACCGGTTTTACAGTCGGTGTATTCGTACACTATCGCGATCATATTCGATTTATTGGTCGGTATTATAAAGCAGATTACATTCATTTATCTCTATAGGATGCGAATAATTGGTATTAGTTGAATTATTATGTATATATAAATTTGAACATTTTAAATAATTAATAAAATATAAATTTATATAGAATTTTTATATACTTTGAACAATGACTTTAGACAGCAAAATAGATCAAAACCAAATTAAAAAAGGGATTGAAAGTGCTTTTAACAAAGCTAGCGAAGGTGGGTTTATTTATTATTATATTTAGTATGGTGTTATTGTAAGTAATATAGTATTAACAATAAATAGGATATAAAGAAGGGGGGATTCCAATTGGTATGAAGTAGTGTGTATTAGAGTGTATTTTGTATATTTTGTATATCATAATACATCTGATTCTGACAAAACAGGCGCTTGTCTTATGGATAAAGATGGAAAAATAATTTCAGCAGGACACAATGAAAGAATTCAAAAATCATCTGCTACTCTTCATGCTGAAATGAGTTGTTTAGAAAATGCTGGGCGTTTACCTGCGCATATTTATTATGGCAGTACGGTATGTGTTATTATTGTTACTATTTTATACAGTAGAACTTATTTTTGCATTTTTGCATTTTCGCATATTCAGCATATTCAGCATATTCAGTATATTTGTATCATAGAAAACTAATTTTAGATGTTTACTACTTTGAGTCCATGCGATATGTGTTCTGGGGCTTGTTTACTATATGGGATTAAAAGAATTGTAATTGGAGGTGAGATATTATATACTGTATTATATACTATTTTAAAATAGTGTACATACTATTCTAAATTATATTATATTATATTATATTATATTATATTATATTATGTTATACATACTAATAACTTAGAAAATAAAAACTTTACTGGTCCAGAAGAATATTTAAAATCTAGAGGAGTTGAACTGGTTGTTTTACAGGATGAAAAATGTATTGATTTAATGTCAAAATTTATCAAAGAAAAACCTAAAGATTGGTTTGAAGATATCGGTGAAGAAAGTAATTAATTTTATTTTAAACTAGTGTTATATAGTATGTTATGTATAGAATAAATTAATTGTATTATATATTATATATTAATATTATATATTAATATAATATTATATTATATGCCATCGTAAAGTCCCTAAATAATCGTAACCAATGATCAACTTCTTGTTAGTTGCTTACTAAATGGGTATTGGTCAGTTCTTAGTAATTTATATTATTTCTTCTGTACAGTTTACCGTATTTTTTTATTATTATTATATTATTATTATTATTTTTATTTATTATTGTTTATTTTTATTTTACTTATTACCTATTATTATTATTTTATTTACATGCGTATTATTTATGCGTATTCACTTGATATAATTTCCTTCTAGCTCTATAGAAGAAGATTTTAATTTTTTTATTATTTAATTATACTATGAGACGACGACCAAAATTACTTCTTCCACGCCATATTAGAATTGGGATTAGAATAGGGAAGGTGTGTTTTACAGTTATTTATAGTTATTTACTATTATTTACAATTATATAAAATTATATACAATTATATAAAATTATATACAATTATATACATACTAACAATTACTATAAAGACTCTTTCTTTAATTGGTTCTAGTATTGGTGTTGTTGGTTGTGTTCAATTAGCAGGAAAATGTTCACCAACATGTGGCGTTCGTCCAATAGAACTTCTTTTAGCAGCATTATGGGTAAGACTGTTTTTATTGTTATTATTACACTATTATTTATTGTATATTATTAATTATTAACATTTAATTTTTAGTGTATTGTATGCGGTTATCTTTCTTATTCAGTGGTAAATGGTTTATTAATACGGTGGTATGGTTATATATTTATATATATATATATATATATATATATATTTTTTTTTTTTTTTTTTTTTTTTTTTTTTTTTTTTTTTTTTTTTTTTTTTTTTTTTTTTTTTTTTTTTTTTTTTTTTTTATGTTTAGTATTTTTATCTTAATTACTATCATTACTTTATTATATATCATACCCATTCTTTTTATCACTAACTTAATATAGGATTGTAAAATATTCGGCAGCTGCTACATTAGTTAGATTGCTTTCATTTGCTACTATAAATGCAACATATTCTCAATTTATAATGACAAAAGTACCTTCGGATATGCTGTTACCTGCATGGATTTTTAATGCCTGTGTAAGTTGATATTATTTTTATTTTTATTTTTATATCTTTATATATGTATGTATTATACATGTATAAATGTATATGTATGAATGTATATTGGATACATACATACATACATACATACATACATACATACATACATACTATTGTAAATTCTAGTATCTAATATCGAAGAATAATTATTTACTATTTACTATTTATTATTTATTATAGATACACACAGTTGGATATGCGATTCAGAGTTTTTTAACAAGTAATATTGTTTTATCTAATAAAGAAAAAACAAATCAAAATAGTAAGAATAACTTAAATTCCACTACAGATACTGATAGAGCCATTCTTACAACACCAAGGTCAATGGATGTTATTCAAGTACTAGTATTTGCTGTAGTTCCAGTAGGTCTAGCTTCATTTTTTACTACTATTGTCCTATTAAGATTGGTTTTTCTACTGAGACCAATGTGTGATCTCACAGAAGAGTATTAATGAAATATTAAACTATTACATTGAATTATTATAGTTTATATAATATAATATAATATAATATAATATAATATAATATAGATAACAACTAAGTAGTGGTGTTTATTATGATTTATAAATAAGGTACACTTTACTTAATTTCGTTTTAGTTAATTAAATGGAGGAGGAATTAAAATTTATCATTTTTGTTGTTTTATTTGGTTTTGTAAGTTTGTTTGTTTTTATTTGTTTACTTAATTCATTTTATTTCTTTGTTTACTTTACTCATTTTGTTTGTTTGTTTACTCTATTCATTTTGTTTATTTATTTGTTTATTTACTTTTTACTATGGTTTATATTTTTTTTATCTTTAATTTAAAATATAACATGAAATACATTAAAATAATACTCTTAATTTAAAATAATACTTTAATCTAATAAAAAAACAACTATATACATAAGATTTAATTTTAAATCATTTATTCAAATATAAATAAAATATATATATATTCATATGTATTTTAAAGATGATAAAAGATAGGATAAATGATGTAAGATTAAATAAGCTTCTTTAAACTATTTCCATGAGATGCATAAGATACAAAAAGTCTTAAATTGTTTTACTATGGTTACCAAATTATTACTGAACATATTTATTCGATATTTATTACCGGGTAACTACTTGGTCCTCGTTTAGTCATTAGGTATTTCTAAAAATAGAAAAACAACTACAGTATAATAAAAACCTCTAGATTAGGAAATTTCTATTATTTCGCAAACTATGACCTTTGTTTTTTTACGTCATATTTAAAAAAAAAAAAAAAAAAAAAAAAAAAAAAAAAAAAAAATATATATTTCGAAATAAACCAACAAAATGAAATAAGTATCCTTTTTAATAATCTATGAAAACTATAGAATTTTTTTACTTTTTTAAAAAGTCATTTGATTATGGTATACGATTATATATAGATATATATATATATATATATTATAATATAATTTTATTTTTGTAAAATTAAAAAGTATATAGAATAGTAATTTAAATAAAAATATTTATAATGATAAATTTCATTTTAAAAGTAGAAAATTATTATAAAATAGAAAAAATTATTTATATTGGTAAAGCAATATTAGGAGTAATAATTAATAGTGTTTTTTATTATTTATATATATGTATATTGAAATTTTCACTAAATAAGAAAAATAAATTAAATCAATCTCCTTTAAAAAACATTGACATTAAACAATGTGCAATTTGTTTTGATATTATACCAAACAAAATTATTGATTATAAAGATAATTATACATTAGAAAATATTAATGAATTGGTTGATGGAGAATATAAATCTAATTTAACGTTAAATTGTGGTCATTATTTTTGTACTGAATGTATTATTTTATGGTCTAATAAAAAATCTAATTGTCCAATATGTTGGAAACCATTTAATTTAGACAATTATAATATTACTATTAACACTAATAATAATATTAATAATAATAATAATAGTAACAGAGAGAATATAATTTTACAACATATGTATGTATTGTCTCAAAATCAAATTTACTTTAATTATGGAACTCCAAATATTGATTTTACAAGGAATTACGAAGTTAATGGTATTCAAAAAAATAAAGAATTTTTACCTTCAAGACCTCATACTGCTTTGAATAGTTATAAAGATGACAATTTTGCTTCAAAATTTAATGAAAATTTAATTAATTTATCAAGAAATCGAATAATATGAGATTTATTTATTCATACTATCCACAATTATACTATATAGTAAGTAGTATGTATGTATGTATGTATGTATTATTTAATATTGTTTTATTTAATTATCAGCCTCATTTCGAGTCCGCTTTGAAACACTTTTTTTAAATAATTAAAAAACATAAATAATACAAAGTTTTATATATACAGGCTTTTTTTATTTTACTATACATAATGTATTATATTATTATTATTAGTAGTAGTACTAGCTTTAATTTGCTACTTTTACTATTATTAAATAAATAACTACCGTAAATTACCTAATCATTGTATGTATTTACTAGTTATATAATTTAAATAATAATATTAAATAATAATAATAATATTAAATAATAAATAATAAATAATAAATAAATAATAAATGACACTAAATAATAGAACAATTGAATAGGGAAAAACAAATTTATTATAAAAAAACAATAAATGATAACTAAAAAATACAAAATACAAAATATTGAAATTGACATATGGGAAAAAAAATTTTATTCTAAAAAAACAATAAATGCTATATAAAAAAGGAAAAATACAAAAAACTGAAATTGACATAGGGGAAAAACAGAAAAAAAAAGAAAAAAAGAATCCTATTGGAAACCTAAGAAAATACATAATAATACAAATTGAATTTATTCAATTTGTACTTATATACATGTAAATAATAATAAATATAATAATACAATAATAATAATAAATATAATAATACAATAATAATATTAAATAATAATAAACATAATAATAAATAATAGACTACAAAAACCATAGTAATCTTTGTAGAATTTTTTAGATTAATTTATTGTTGGACTATTAAAGTCAGAAGGGTTTAGTAGTGTTTTAGTATTAACTTCCATTAAATTCTTTGTTATTTATTTGCTAATATTTTATTATAATTTATGAAATATATTATATTTATTAAATTTATTAAATACTTTTCTATACTGTGTACTTATTATATAGTTGGTAGACTGTAACAACATATATTTGTTATATACCTTTATACAAAATAAATATAAATGAACAATAAATAAATAATAAATAAATATAAATAAATATAAATAAATAAATAATAAATATACTTTTAATTAATAATATATTACTTTTAAATTTGTTTATTAATAGATGTAAAATCCTGTAAAAATTTTAATAATTTCAGGTACAACGAAAAAACTTTTAGTTACTATCATTTATTACTCATTATTTATTACTCAATATTCATATTCATCCTCATATTATATTTACATTATTATGCCTATCCCATTAATTAGAAGTAATTCTCTAAATATGGGAATTGAAAATTTAAAAAAAGAACATTCAAGACCTTCTTCTTCAGAATCAACTTCGTCACAAGTTATTCCAATACCTATATTAAATGGCAACGGTCATACTAGTAATAACAATCTTAATTATAATATAAATAATAATCAGAATAAGCATGATAGTCAAGATAAATCTGATACTAATATTAGTACGAATACTAGTACTATTACTATTACTAATACTAATACTAATACTAATACTAATAATCTGTTAGATATTTCTTATGACGATTCTACATATGATGGCAAAACTTTTCCTACAATTAATAAATCTGATATTTTAAATTGTACTTATTCAGCATGGTATTCAAAGTATAAAAAAATTACACCTTATAGTAAAATAATAAGACCATTACCAAAAAGTTTTATAGATTATTTAAATTCTGATGGAATAGCCCTTCCTGATCAAAATCATCAAAGCTCTTTTTCGAGTGATTCAAGTGATTCCATTGATTTAATCAGTCAAACCAAGTCTTTTTCTGATAATAATAATAATGACAATAAAAATAAAAATAACAAAATGGAATCAACAGACTCGGACTCGGAATCAGAATCAGACCCAGATTATATTAATACTATAAGTAAAGATCCAACGGTTGAATTTCCTGATTTACATAAACAAATTGAAAGTACAATCGATTCTTTAGGTGGAGTTGTTACTCCAAAATTAAACTGGTCTTCTCCTAAAGATGCAACTTGGATTATGCCAACAAATTCTTTACGCTGTCATGATGCATCAGATGTTTATTTAATATTAAAAGCATCAAATTTTATTTCATATGACCTTTTACATGTTTTTGACCAATGCGATGATAACCAAGTTGATATGAATGATAAATTAAATAACAATAATGATAATGATAATGATAATAACAATAATATAACTACTAACAATAAACATAATAATACCCAATTAGGTGACCCAACTGATGTTCAATATGAACTGGTTCTAAGACAATGGTTCAATATCAACCCCGCTTTAGAATTTAGATGTTTTGTTCGTAATCGTGAATTATTAGGTATTTCACAACGTGATCCAAATTACTATTCTTTTCTGAAATCATTAGAAGATACTTTTATATTTGAAATTGAAGAATTCTTTGAAAATCATTTACAATTTACTTTTCCATTGAAAAATTTTACATTTGATATATATATTCCTAAGCCGTATTCAAGAGTTTGGCTTATTGATATAAATCCTTTTACTTCTTCAACGGATTCTTTACTTTATTCATGGGAACAATTATTATCAATAAATCCATTTTCTCCTTCTTTCGAATTATCCATTAGGTTTTTCCCTGAAGATATATCTGCTGCTAATTTTTCTTCTACAAAATACTCTGCTCATAAAGTTCCACAAGAAGTAGTTCAAGCTGGAGCAACTGGTGAATCAATAGCAGAATTCCTATCTCAATGGAAGGATTTTACTATTAAACAATCCTGACATATTTTTTACTTATATGTAAATCAATTATGTGTATATAAATGTATATTTAAATCTATAATGTATAAAGAAATAAATAAATGGTCTCCTTATTTTATCTTATTAAAAGTTAGCCATATCGATATATATATATATATATATATATATATATATATTTTTTTGTTTGTTTCACTTACTCAACTGTCATTCATATAAAAAAATTAAAGAATCTATAAATGGTAAAATATAATTAAATATAGTATTAATTAAATTTAAATGTAAATATTTGAGTTATAAATAAATCAATAATGAAGAAGCATAAAATAAAATAAAATAAAATATGAATAATACCCAAATAACAAAATCACCTCCTGCTTGAGCAAAATAAGGAAGAAATAAATAATTATATATAAAACTTTCAAGAAGTATATTAAGCAAAACAAAAAAAGATTAAAAAAAGATAAAAACTTTCAAAGTAGGAAAAAAAATTATTGTTTATAATAGTAAAAATTTGTATTTCAATAAATTAAAAATAAAATTAAAAAATTAAAAAAAAAATAACCAAGTCACGCTATTCAATATTCAATTATATCTTGAACAATATCTTGAAGCAAACAACCAAAGAAGATCAGAAAAAATAATTATAAAATAGTTGAAAAAGATAGTCTATTTTATAAATACTCAAAAAAGTCGCTTGTTCCAAGGTTTGGTAGTACTAGCTGGAGGGTAGAGGCCAATTTGCTGAATACTTGCCAACGAACGAAGCTTTCTATTAAGATTATTAGGGGCAGGAAATTCTTCAGTTTGTCCTTGAAGTGGTCCAGAGGAATGAAAAATCATAGGCCTGTAAGCTGGGTCTTGATCCATTACACTTGAATTCCTAAACTTCTCAATGAGACATTCCTTGCCTTGTATATTTGCATAAGATATATCACAAATTTTGCCAGAGTTAAATCTATTCCATCTAGTTCCTGATCTAGCTTTTGCAAATGTAATTATATGTTCTGGTGCAGTGAAAGAAATAAATGCATAGCCAACATTACATTTATTTACAAAATCAATTCTGAGATATAAAAAGTCATAAGTACCTTTGTTTGTAACATCAATATATTCTTTAAGCATTTGTTGGTCAACTTTATTAGGAATATTCCTGAGCATAAGAGTTGTTCTTGTATCTAATCCTTTGGCAATTCGCTCGAGATCCACAACATTCTTCTTTGGAACATTTGCTACAGTAATAGCAGAATTATTTACCTTCATTTCATTATAAGAACTAGGCATAGAATATAATGAAGAATAGTTATTATAACTATCCTCGTGAAGATGATTATTAGAATACTGCATAGTATCAATTGCAGATGACTTATTAAAAGTATCATTGTTATTAAATAAAGAGCTTTTATAAGATTTAGCTTCTTTGAGTTTATCAAGATAAGAGTTAGTCACTGTGTTAGTCAAAAAACTTTCTGAGAAAGATGTAATATTTTCTCTATTAACTTTATCAGATAACTCGTTATTAACTCTAAAATCTTCTCTAAAGTAATAAGAATCTCCTCTATTAGAGTAGATATTTTTAGAAATCTCAGGAGTGGAATTCAAATAATTCTTTGGAACAGTATTTGAAGTTTTGATAATTGAACTATTTTGTAACTGGTCCCAAGCAATAGAGTTTTCGTCGAAGAATTCAACAGAAAGTTTAGACTTTTCAAGAAGCTGCCCATCAAGAGTAGATACAGCTGATGCTGCGGCTCTTAGATCGAAATATTCACAGACAAAATAAGGTCTTCTAGTATTAGTGTAATAAGAAGCTCTCAAAGTACGAATGAATCCAAAAGTAGACAATACACGTGCTAAAACTGCTTTGGTATCTATTCCATCGTAATCTGAAGTTACAATTATTTCTGCAGTGGAATTAGTAATCAGTTTCATGGGAAGTCCTTGATCAATTAATTCTTTTAATTGATCGTTTGAACAAAATCTAACATTAACAAATTTATTCTCGAAAACAGGTTGAGTTTGTAACTTTGCAAAAACCTTGATAGCATCTCCCAAGTCAAAAAATGAAACAAAAGCGCTACCATTTATAGGGATATCTCTAGCGTAAATACCATTTATATCACCAAAAGCCAAAAAAAGCTCTGCAAAATGTAAGGGGTCAACAGTAAAAGGAATTTCACTCAAATATAAAGTTCTGAATGGCTCAGAGCTCCAAGCAGACATATTTGTAGATGTAGTGGCATTGTTAGAAAGTAGAGAACTCTGGGTATTAATAGTATTGATATTGTTATTATTATTATTGTTATTATTATTATTATTATTATTATTATTATTATTGTCAAACTTCCAAATAGAGTTAAGTAAAGGGGTACAATTGGTAGAAGAAGAGAAATTTTCATTATTTGTTGAAAGGGATAAATTATTAAAAGCACTATCCATGTTAAAATTAACATCATTTAACTGAGGAATATGTGGATTATTGCTATAGTTATTGGTAGTATTACTATAATTATTATTGTTATTATTATTGTTATTATTATTGATATTATTATTATTATTATAGGTATTATTATTATTAGTATAGGTATTATTATTATTGTTAGTATTCTCGTAAACATTTCTGTGCATAAAAGAATTGCGATCAACATTTGTGGCAGTTAAATTAATTCCAGAAGAATTTTGAATGGCAAAATCAGACACTGAATTTAAATTTGATAAAGAAGGAACAGATGTAAAACAAGAAGAAGATGAGGTAGTGGTAGAAGATTGAAGAGAAGATTTCAGATCTCTATAATTTGAATTTAAATCATGAGAACATGTGTCATCTAAAAATGAATTTATAGATTTAATGTTTGAGCAAGAATCAGAAAATTTAAACGAAATGGTGGAATTTGAGCTTGAGCTATCATTTGAAGTTGATTTTGAAGAGGTATTATCATTTTTAGAAGGAAAGGATATTACAGAATTAGAATTAATTTCAGTTGGAGTGCAAGAGGGAGGATTAGTGGTAAAGTCAACATTTTTAATAGAAGGATAATCTGACTCCTTTCTAGCAATAATCGCTTCTCCTTGGGCAAATGCTTGAGCTTGAAGCTTTTTCTGAAGCAAATTATAGGTATTAGTAGAATCTTTTAAAGCAGTAGTTTTAGAAGGTAACAATGAATTTGAATTCAAATTTGGGTTTTTTTTAAAAGAATTATCAGAGTTCATTGATAAATTTGTAACAAATTGATTAGAACCATCATGAGTACTCTGGTATTTTGATTTATTTTCTGAATCAAAATAATTAAAAATATTAAAAGAAGAATTAGAAGAAGTTGAAATTTTTCTGCTATTATCAGTAGAGGTAGTGTTAAGTTTTAATGAAGTAAACCCAGTTGAAGAAATTGGAGAAGAGGTGGAAGAAAATGCAGTTGGAGAAGCTGTAACTGTAGATGAAGATGAAGAAGTTGAAGTTTCTTTTGGTAATGCAGAAATAGTCATAGAGTTAGATGAATTTTTATTATCAGTGGTATCTTTCAAATTAAAACTATTAACAGGTGTATCAGTAGTAGATGTGGAAGTGGAAGAACTAGATGAAGATGAAGCACTTGTTTTTGTGGTTACATCTTTACCACCTAATTTATAAGGAGAAAACATAGACAAAGTTTGGGTAATGGAGTTCATGGTATAATAATAAGTTTGGGAATATTAAATGATAATTTTTGGTATATAGTTAAATAATAATTAATAAAAACAGATACAAACAGAAGAATTTACCGAAAGAAAGAAAAAAAGAAAAAAAGAAAAAAAAAACAGATAAAAAGATAAAAAGATAAAAAGATAAAAAGATAAAAAGATAAAAAGATAAAAAGAAATAAAAAGAAAAAGAGAAAAAAAGCTTAAAAAATATATAAATATATAAAGATATAAATATATATAAATAATTGGCTTTCTTAAGTAAACACTAAAACTAATTATAAGAAAATGAGAAAATAAACAAAAGGAAAAAGAAAAAAAAAACAGGAAAAAGGGAAAAAGGCAAATATATATAGTCTTCTGAAAAGCAGCATATATAATTGTTTTTTTTAAAAAAAAATAAAATAAATAAAAGTAAACAAACAAAATAAGTAAACAAATAAATAGTCCACCCGCCCCCTCTTAAAAACATACTATATGTTACATTATATTGTATTGGAAAAAGAAAAAGAAGAGAAAAGCCGAAAAGACAATAACGGAAAAAGGAAAAAAGGGGGATAAAAGGGTGTTTTGTTGTAGTAGCATATATTTTAAATAGTAATAATAATACCAAAAATACATACAAATACATACAAATACATACAAATACATACAAATACATACAAATTAGCATATAAATACATATAAATACATATAAATACATATAAATACATATAAATACATACAAATTAGCATATATTTTTTTCCTCATAAGTCGCGTAATAATAAATGAAAATCATCACAAAAGTAAACAAAAAATCTGTAAATAGAATACCATCCAGCCCACCCGGGAATCCCTTTTAGTAAATAAGAGGGAAATTAACAGCGAAATAGAAATAAAATGAAATATCACAAAAAGTCAATAAAACATCACTATTTTAATTAATTGCTTATTTCAAATTTTATTACTCAATTTGTTTTTAATGATATGTCATAATAACATTATTATTATTATTATCTCTGAAAAAGGAAGTAGGCTGGCCAAGCGTGTAAAAAAAAAATGACGAGTAATTTGTATAAAATAATTAAAATACAAATGTTGTGGGGTCTGTACAAAAGAAAATTCCTTTTTCGATCTAGCGTATAATTATTATACATAAACAAATATATGGCTTTTTAATTAAGAATATCTAAAGTCTGCATTAATATATTCAATGATTTTAATGTTTATGTAATATATTATCCTACAACTGTTGTTGTATATTATATTTTATGTTATACCGTACATATTAATATTTTATACTAAGGCCTGGATATACAGAGACATGTATTGTACATTATTGTATACTTTGTAATTTGTGTAATTTATACAATTGTTTAATTGATTATATTATTATTACTTATTATTATTATTACTTATTACTATTATACTATTAATATTTATTATTACTATTACTGTATATTATTCTTTATTACTATGATCTCTATAATAAACATATTGTATTCGGTGTACCGGTAACCGGTATAAATCAAAAATATCTCTATAGCAACCAACTTTGAAGAAAAGAAAAACGGATTTAATTGAAAGAGTTTTCATTACTATGCGATAATATTATTAACTTGTATTTATTTTGTATTAGAGAAAATCATAGAAATGTGTAGAATAAAATATATAATAATATAGAATAGTGCGGTAAAAAAAGAAAAAAGAATAAATTAGACTAATTTAATAGAAAAAGTGCTTATATTGTTGCTGAGGTGATATAAAATTATTAATTTATAGTACCGTATAAAAATAATCTCGTATTGTATTAATCCAATCCAATCACTTATTTAATTAGTTAGCTTAACAAATACGCTCTGTTGCTATGTAAAATATAACGGTAATTTTAGTAGATCATACTAATTTCTATCGAATATTTTTATATTTATAATATAATATTGCGTATAAATAATATTCCATTATAATATACTAACTATATATATATATATATATTACTATCAAATTTTATTTCTTTTTCTATTTAGTTTTTTTTTTTTTTTTTTTTTTTTTTTTTTTTTTTTTTTTTTTTTTTTTTTTTTTTTTTTTTTTTTTTTTTTCACAAAGTAAATTTATATAATATCATATGTAGTACTAAACAATCACACATTAATATCGTATAATATCATTTATAATCTAATCACAACTATTACCTGATTATCAGAAATTTATTATAAATAAGCGATAATATAATTACAACAGTTTTATTTAGTGTAGATTCGCAAAATTCATCTTATGTAGATCGTATTACTGTTTTTTACGTCTAAATATTAATAATTGATTAGTATTTTTTTTTTTTTTTTTTATTTATTTATTTATATATTTATATACACTTATTTATTTATTTGTTTATTTATTTATTTATATATTTATTTATTTATTTATTTATATTTATATTTATATTTATATTAATTATTGTATTATTTATATATTTTTATTATTTCTTATATATT
>JAJMCY010000356.1:0-15789 GCA_030565755.1 Ascobotryozyma cognata
TTTTATTATTTTATTTTATTTAATTTAATTGTTTAATTTATTTATTTTAAATTAATTTATTATAACTATAATTATTTTATTTTATTTTATTTTATTTTATTTTATTTTATTTAATTCAATTTAATTTAATTTTATTAATATTTTATTAATATTGTATTTTTATTTTAATTTTAATTTAATTTAATTTATTATTGTTATTATTTTATTTTATTTTATTTTATTTTTTATTTTTTAATTTTTAATTTTTAATTTTTATTTTTTATTTTTTAATTTAATTTAATTTAATTTAATTTAATTTAATTTTATTAATATTTTATTAATATTTTAATTTTAATTTTAATGTTTTTTTATTATTATTTAATTTAATTTTATTTAATTTTATTTTAATTTAATTTATTATAATTATTATTATTTTTATTATTTTATTATTATTTTAGTTTATTTATTATTTATTCTATTTTAATTTGATTTATTATTTTATTATTTTATTATTTTATTATTTTATTATTTTATTTAATTTAATTTAATTTAATTTAATTTAATTGTTTAATTTATTTATTTATTTTAATTTAATTTATTATAACTATAATTATTATTATTTTTATTATTTTATTATTATTTTAGTTTATTTATTATTTATTCTATTTTAATTTGATTTATTATTTTATTATTTTATTATTTTATTATTTTATTATTTTATTTAATTTAATTTAATTTAATTTAATTTATTATAACTATAATTATTTTATTTTATTTTATTTAATTCAATTTAATTTAATTTTATTAATATTTTATTAATATTTTATTTTTATTTTTATTTTAATTTTAATTTTAATTTAGTTTAATTTATTATTGTTATTATTTTATTTTATTTTATTTATTATTTTATTTTATCTATTTTTTTAATTTTTAATTTAATTTAATTTATTATGTTTTTTTTATCATTTAATGTAACTTAATTTTATTATTATTTTATTATTATTTTATTATTATTTTATTATTATTTTATTATTTTTTATTATGTTCATTTAAATACAAATTGAATAAATTCAAATTGTATTTATTTATTTTTAACTTATTACCATGTAAAATGATTTTTATTTTACAGTGCTTACAATTATTTCCTAACATTTTTAGCATTTATTAGTAAAGTTTTAACCTTATTTTCCTCCATAATGGTTGAAAAAGACAACGAGAAAGATCAACAATTGGAAAATTCAATTAAGGATAAAAATAGCGAAATGAATGGAAAAGAGAGTGATACAAAAAATAATGATACATTAAAAAAGGATGATAAAAACGATAATAAAAATATTGATGACAAGGCCAAAAAAGATGAAAAAAATGAAAAAGATATAATAAAAGATGATAAAACTATCAATGATAAAATCAAGGATGCGAAAACTGTAAATAAAGTTGAAAACATCAACACTAGTGAACATAATAATGAGACAACTGAAAATGAAAAAATAAAAGATGAGAAATCTAAAGACGACGAAACTAAAATTGAAAAAATCAAGGATGATAAAAATATGAATGAGGAAAATTTAAATAAAGATGGGAAATTTAAGGATGATATAGCCAACGACAGTACCAATGAGGATGAGAGTAAGGATGATGAAAATATCAAGGATATTAACTCGAAAGATGAAGAAAATTCAACCAAGGATAAAACTAAGGATAGTAAAGCAAAAAATTCTGAAACCAAAGATAAGGAGACTTTAAAGAAAGATGATAAAACCAAGGAGGTTAAAGCCGAGGATGAGAAAAAGGAAAAGAAAGATTTGAAAACTAAAAATGATAAAACGAAGGATGAAAAAGGTGTAAAAAAAGATGAGAAAACTAATGACAGTGAAAAAAAGGATGGTAATACGTCAGATGATATAAGTATAAATAATGCGAATACAGAAGATTCAAATAGTATCAAAAGCAATGATGATGACTCAGATGATGATATATTTGGCGATTCAAAAAAAAATATCTTAGATGATGAGGATGATATCTTTGGACTAGGAAACGATGAAGATGATGATAAAGATAGTAAGAATAAAAATAAAAATAACGATGATTCAGACAATAAGGATGCTGAAGATAATGAAAAAGAAATGGAACTTTCAATACCAAAACTTCTCCCTTTTCATATAACAGATGATGATGAAAATATTTATATGATTAAAATACCACCGTTTATCACTATTGAAGGACGTGAATTTTCTAAAAAAACATATGCACCACAGAAGAAAAATAAAGATACAGAGAATGAAAGTACTGACGAACTTAATGCTAGACTTAGGTTACATGTCGAAAATACAGTAAGATGGAGATATAATGAAAAGACAAAATCAAAGGAATCGAATGCAAGATTTATTAAATGGTCTGATGGTTCTCTTTCACTTAAATTAGGAAATGAAATTTTTGATGTTGTTTTAAATCCAGTTTCAGATTCAGTTGTTGCTCTTTCACATCCAGAGCAAGAAATTTTACAAACAGTTGATGTAATTACAACTAATATGAAATTAGTTCCAACGTCAATGTCATCTTTAACACATAAAAGGCTAGCTGAAGAAATTGCAAAAAAACAAAAAGCTGAAAAAATAGCTGGCATTAAAAGTATTGCAACTTTAGAAGATCCAGAAAAATTACAAAGAGAAGCTGAACGTGTAGAGGATATGAAAATACGTGCACGCAAGAAATTAGATGCTAAGCGCAAGCTTCGTGAAGAAAGAGAATATGAATATTCTAATGAATCTCAATATAATAATAATAGTCAAGGTTACCGTTCTTCTACAAATCCTTATTCACATAGAGAGGAATCTTCTAGTAAATCTACAGGTCTTTCTTCTTCTAATTCTATGCATAACAATGGCCGTCATGCTCTCGGTGATGATGAATATGAAGAAGACGATTTTGTTGTTGGATCAGACGAGGAAGATAATAAAGATGACGATGAAGAATATGATGATAGACATAATGGAAAAAAAGGTGATGAGAGTAAAGAATCAAGCAATTTAAATACAAAAAATCAAGATGATTTAGATAAATTTGATAAACTTGCTGATTCTCAGCGATTAAAATCAAAGAAAAGAAAAGATATCGATTTATCAAGAAAGCAACAGATAAACAGAAATAATTCTGATGATACAAATAATAGAGATGATGACGATGATGATGACGAGGAAGAAGAGCGAATACAAAGGTTAAAAAATGTTAAAAAAGAAGGTGAAAAAATTTATAAAGCAAAGGATAAAATGCCTTCTACAGATGCTGAAAAGGAGGTAAAAGAGAAGAGCGAAGATAAGAAAGAAGCTTCTCTTGTACTACCTGTTAAAAGAAGAAGAGTTATTTCTGATGATGAAGATGATTAATAAAAAGTGTATATTTTTTAGTTTGTTTTGAAATAAGTTTTGTATTTAATAGTATTAGTATATATTTATATTAATTGTTTTTTTTTTAAAAAAAAAAATAAAGAAGTAATGTTTTTTTATAGATTAGTTACTATTAAAAATATTTTTTAATTTTTATTTTTTCTTTAATGTGAAAAAAAGTTTTTTTTTTTAATTAAGTTCGAAATCTACAAATTACAAATTAACTACAATAAAAACAAATAGTTTTTGTTTTTTTTTTTAAAAAAAAAAAAAATGTAAAAAAGATAATCTTATTCAATTAGCCAAGATATGAAGAATTTTATTCTTGATTGAAATTAAAATTCATTCTTGATTGACATTACATAAGCTCGAACAGTGTTATAAGGCCTATAAGGAGCATATTTTTTACTTAAATTTATAATTGGAACAGAAGGATTAGCTAATAAAGCAGATCTGATTTTTGTTCTTTCATTTTGTGTTAAACCTCTTCCGCCAGTTTTAATATTACAACCTTTTAAAAATTGACGAGCAGCACTTTTACCTATAGAAGCATCACATGCTAAAATAATTCTTTTTAATTTAGCACCAGGTTGTTTTTTTGCCTTATCAAGTAAAGCATTCTTTTGAGAAATTGAAAGTTTACTTGATTTTCTTTGTGTAGCCCAACCAGAACTTAAGAAAATAATTTCTGCTACTTCCTTTGAAATATTCAAACTTAAATGTGCTTTTTCAATTAAAAGTTTGGGTAAAGTTGAACTTGCCCATTTATTTTTAGAAAAACATTTATAAGCTCTATAATGAGCAGAAGTTGAAACATTTTTAGAAATATTTAAAACTTTTAAAATTGTTTCATCACTAATATTTGTAAATCCGGCTCTTTTAAGTGCATTTTGTGCAAGTACAGTATAAATAGTTCTAACAGGATAATTACTTGAAATTCTATATCTGATAGTATAAAAATCTATTGTAGGTATTAATATATTTTTAGCATATAATAATGGTTGTTCTTCTCTATTAAGTTGAGCTACATTAATAATTCCCTGTTCCAATTTTTTTCTATCTTTGGCAAATGGAATAACAAAATTATCAGCAAGCATTTTCTCATATAATTTTGGATCAACAACTTTTAAAAATCTTTTAATTTTAACACCATTTGGAGATTTAAACATTTTTTGTGATAATTCACTAAATGAATAAGCTTGGTTATTTCTAATATATTCTAAAGTTTGATCAACTTTATCAATTTCTATTCCACCAATTTTTCTATTTTCTTGAAAGCCTTTTTTATTCATTTTCAAATTATTTTTACTATTTTCAATTGTGGTTCCATCTTTTCTGATTTCATAGTTTCCAAATCTCAAACCTGCTGTTGCGTATAGTCTTTTTTGTATGTCATTTTTTCCGTTAATTAGTAATTTTTCAATTTGCTTTGAAAGCAATTTTTCGATTCTCATTTTGTTTTATTTGTTTTGTTTTGTTTGTTTTGTTTGTTTTGTTTGTTTTGTTTGTTTTGTTTGTTTTTTTATTTTATTTTATTTTAGATTTTTTAATTTTTTTTTATTTTTTTTATTTTTTTTCTTTTTTTTATATTATTTTTAATATTTTATTTCAATGGCAATTTAACAAATATAAATTTAAATATGTAAATTTTTACCATGTTTATTTAAATTCAATGCGTTGTTATAGAAACCTGATTGGGATTTAGTGGGTATTATTATAAGTTTATATTTTAGCCGATATCCATTATAATATAACCGCTATAATATAACCGAAATAATTGAAATGCTTACACAAGATTTTTATATTTGTCCCAATATGAATTATATTTGTATTAAATAATTGTATTTTGTATTTTAAATTATACATTTATTTACTATGGGATTATTTTATTGTAGCAGTATATAATGAGTAAATCAAATCTATTAAAGTATTAAATTATATTAAGTATGTTATATTAAGTATATTAAGTATATTAAGTAATATGGTAATTTTAATATAAAATTATTTACTATGTTCATGTAAAAAAAAAAAAAATAAAAAAAAATAAAGTAAATAAAATAAAGTAAAAAATAAATAAATGGTATGAAATAAATAAATTACATATAATGAACGTATTTATGTATGTATGTATGTATGTATGTAAATATGTATGTATGTGAAAAATCGTAGAAAGCCATAATAATTTAACCGATTTTTGGAAACCTTGCGTTACTAAGCATTAAAAACTAGGTTACATTGTAATAATCACTTACCCCATCTTATTAAAGTTTATTATGTGACTTGGATGTGTTGTTTACGTTTCAAATGTTCTATGTACTTATAAAATAAAACTGTTTGGAATGTATTTCTCTAGTAAAACATAAACTATATTCAAAAAAAAAAAGATAAAAAAAAAAAAAAAAAGGTTGGCCAATTATATTTTAACATTATAAGTAAATTGCAAATAATGTATTATTAAATATTATTAAATTCATTTTTATTTTTTATATGACATTAATAAGTGCAACTAATATTTTAATAAATATTTAATTTACACATACGTATAAATTAAAAAACCAATAGCATGTTCCATTGAATTATTTTATTTTTTTTTTTATTTTTTTTTTTATTTTTTTTTTTATTTTTCTTTTATTTTTTTTTTTAATTTTTTTTTTATTTTCTCTCTTTTTCAATGCAACAGTTTTGAATAATTATTGATTGTGATAAAAGTCGCACATAAAAATTAAAGTAAATTAATAAAAAAAAAATAAATAAATTAAAACAGAAAGTAAATTAATATATATACATATAAAAAGAGATCTAAATAGGAAAAATTAAGATTTTATATTTTATATATCAAACTACATACGATCCTTTTAATTATTATAATTCAACCTTCCAATTACAATATTTTTATATAATATTTTTAAACGGTTTTCATTAATACGAATATAAGTAACCCTATTCTACATAGCCATCCTCAAAGTAGACTCTCTTGTACTACCAAGTTGGTAATACCAAGTGATAAGAATATATAATATAGTATAAATTAATATAAATAAATACAAATAAATTTAAATATAAATATAATATAAATATAATATAAATATAATATAAATATAATATAAATAAATATAAACATAAATCCTAGTATATACATTTATTGTAATATAAACAAATAAATTATAGATTACATACATATAAGCATATCAATAAATAATGCAAAACTCCGCCAGTTTACCCAATAGTTTAAAATATGAGCCTTTTAGTGTATTATAAAAAATAAAAAATAAATATAAACGAATAAATATGAACGAATAAAATAAATATGACGAAAAAATATAAACGAATAAATATAAACAGAGATAATAAATAATTAAAAAACAATGATAATGTTAATAAATAAATATATAATAACAGTAATAATAACAACAATAACATAAACTGAAATGAAGAATCTATAATATTCTAGATTTTTTTGGTCTTGAGGAATCGGTTTTAATATCTGAAGTACTTAAAGACTTTGTAAACAATTGAGAAGGAGAACGTGGTATCAAATCGTCTAAAGAATTTGGAACATTTTTAACATGAGTTGATGATTCTGGGAAATCAATTTGATTTTGTGAATCAGAAATATTAACTTGATTTTGTGGATTTAAAAAATTATATTGATTTGGTGGATTTAGAAAATTAACCTGACCTAGTGGATCTGAAACATTAACTTGATTTTGTGGATTTGAAACATTAACATGATTTTGTGGACCAGAAAAATTACATTGAGTTTGTGGATCAGAAAAATTAAATTGTTTTGGTGGATCTAGAAAGATAGCTTGCTTTGGTGGGTCTTGAACATTAACTTGGTTTGGTGGATTTAAAAAATCAGTTTGGTTTATTGGATTTGAAAAATTAGTTTGGTTTGGTAAATTTGAAAAATTAGTTTGGTTTAGTGGATTTGAAAAATTAGTTTGGTTTAGTGGATTTGAAAAATTAGTTTGATTTGGTGAATTTAAAAAATTAGGTTGGTTTGGTGGATTTGAAAAACTAGTATGATTTGATGAATTTGAAAAACTAGTATGATTTGATGGATTTGAAAAACTAGTAGGGTTTGGTGGATCTCTAAAATAAAATTGATTTGGTGGATCTGGAAACTGACGATTTGACAGCTTGTTATCAATATTAGGATAAGAATTAATATTTAATACAGGTGAAAGAGTATTTGAAGGAATTATAATGTGTCTATAATCCGGATTAACTGGAAACTCATATGAAAAAGATTGTGTAGAATTAAACTCTATATTTTCTTTTAAAGTATCTTGTTGAATTCCAATTGGACTGTGATTATAAGGTTCCAAAGAATATTCTGAATCTAATCTTTTAATTAATTTTTCATAATATTCAATAAGTGTTTCTGGCGGGGGTACAATTTTCCAACTTACTTTTTCAAGTAATTCTAATTCTAATAAATTTAATTCAGCTAATGAAACACCTCCAACTCTTGCATAATGTGAATTTGTACAAAATGTATCACAAAGACCTTTACTAGCAACAGTAATAGCAGTTAACAAGAATCTATGTATCGTAAGCGAGTTAACAGTAAAAGTAGTTGAAGCAAGGCAATAAATATCGATCAAATAGACAGTTGCTAAAAGGGTTGCTTTTTCAATAAAACAATATTTTGTTAATCTAAGAAGATAATTTTGTGCTGAAATTCTTGGAGCGGCTCTTGAATGAAACCTTGTAAGTTGTGAAGTTTTTAATGGCAATGAATCATTTAATTTTGTTAAATCATTTAACATTGATGTAATTAAAATTATAATATCACTAGAATCACATTTAATATAATCTCTTGGAAGTTCTTTTCGTCGTCTTCCTTTTGAGTATAATTTTGGTTCTTTTGAAGGTTCTAATGTGTTATTTAAAGCGATATTTAAAGAATCATTTGAATTATTACTGTTTACTTTAATTATGTCTGAATTTTCTAAAGAATTTATACGACTAGCGCCTGAAGTTTGTTCGCTAGCCATATTTATGACGAGCTATTGAAATGGAGAAGCATATGTTATAAATAAATTAGGAAAAAAAAAAAAAAAAAAAAAATTAAATCAATAAATCAATAAATCAATAAACAAGAAAAGTTACAGAAAATAAATAAATAAATAAATAAATAAATAAATAAATAATTAATTAATTAATTATACATTAATTAATTAATAAATAATAAATGATAAATATGATTTCTGCAAAGTTGTTAAATCGAGATTAAAAATTGCTAATTACTATGAAAGTTGTTATATGTTTATAAGGGATTATATAATGCGTTGCTACGATGTATTACTAAGATAAATTACTATGATTTAGAGTCAATTTACACAATATAAGTATGTATTTATTATTTATTATTAATTATTTATTATTTATTTACTATTTATTTATTATTTTCTATGTAAAACAAATAATGCTATATAAATTATAAAAATATAGTAAATTATATAATACTATAAAAGTAACCAACTGTATGTAAAAAAAAAAAAAAAAAATGTTATTTTTCAAGTTACTTTTATAAATTGTTCATTTTTTTAATAATATAAGCTAATCTTTTCGCTTTTATGCTTTTTAGCTTTTTTTTTTTTATTTTTTCGTTAAGATTATCTTAAAAAACCAAAATTCACCATGACAACTAACAATATTAAATTAAAAAAATAAACCTATAAAAAAATATCTTGAACACACATGGACTCGAACTTTAGGCACTATATATATAAAGAACCAGACGACCGTTGTAACCGTATATATCTGTAATAGTAATAGTAATAGTAATAGTAATAGTAGTATAGTAGTCATAGTAGTAATAATAGTAATAGTAAATATGTCATTTAAATTACACTTTCTAGATGTCTCTCAAGCTTTTATTAGTAGTATTAAATCTGAAGTTAAATCTTTGGAACCATTTTTTGAAACAAATCATTTTGATCCAAAAGTAAAACCTTCAATTACATGTGGAGTATTAGAAGGATTTAATCATGATATTTCTATGTATATTTCACCAAGACATTCTGAAACTATAAAAAATTCAAAAAATAAGAAACCAATAGGTTTATTTGATTGTATTGTTTCTCCAGCAAATTCATTTGGTCGTATGGATGGTGGCTTCGATGCTTTAATTGCAAATATATTTATAAATGGAACTGATTCTTATTACAATAATAAAAATAATACTGATAAATTAGATAGATATATTAATAATCATTCAAAAAATACAAGTTTTGTAACACATGCTGTACAAAGACAATTATATAAAAAATATAAATGTATGATTCCACCTGGTTGTAGTACAATTATTAATATGGGTAACTCTTGTTCAAATTATAATGGAGAAGCAGGCTTAGATAATAATTATTTATGTAAGTATATCGCATTAACACCAACAATGCGGGTTCCAAAAACAGTTACACAAAATGATATAGTTTATAATTGTATGTGGAATATTTTAAATACTATTGAAAATCATAATAATTCAAATAAAAATAATCCTCAAAATTTAATTTATAATGTTCTTATAACTGGCTTAGGTACAGGCGTTGGAAAAATACCTCCTTCACTTTCTGCAAAACAAATGATACTTGCTTATAAAAATTTTCTTAATGCTATACTTTTAGGAGAAGAACAATGTGTATTAAAATCAACTTGGCAAAATGCTTTTCAAGTAGATGCTGAGATATTAGCTACACTTGATACTTGATCATTTATATGTATTTATATGTACATATATATATATATACATACACACACACATACATGTAAATTGCTATATTCGTAGAATCACTAAATGTAAATATAACAAGTAATTACAATAATACAACAAAATATTTAATTATTATATATATTTGTCTAAATAGATAAAATAAAATAAAAAAAAAGAAAACAATATGAAATAAATAAAATAATCAAATAAAATGCCCTTTTCTAAATACATAAAATTTTTATTATATTAAACTAAATAAACATCATATTTTATCTTGTTTTAAAATTTAAACAAAAGTTCTAAACTTTATTTACTATTCAATTCATTTTTTTTTTACAGGAAAAAAAAGTGTTTTTATTATTTATTTATATTTTAAATTAAAATAATTTAAACAAACGTTCAAACTTTAATTTATTTAATTTGCTTCAGAAGCAAGTTTTTCAGCCTTAGACATGACTTCAGTAATACCACCAACCATATAAAAAGCAGATTCTGGAAGAGCATCATGCTTTCCTTCTAAGATTTCCTTAAAGGATTTAATGGTATCTTTAAGAGGAACAAGACGACCTTCAATACCAGTGAAAACTTGAGCTACAGTAAATGGTTGAGAAAGGAAACGTTGAATCTTACGGGCACGTTCGACTGTAAGTTTATCAGTTTCAGAAAGTTCATCCATACCCAAAATAGCAATGATATCTTGAAGAGATTTATAAGCTTGAAGAGTTTCTTGAACTCTAGTAGCAATATCATAATGTTCTTGACCAACAACAGCAGCGTCAAGAAGACGAGACTTGGAATCAAGAGGATCTACAGCTGGGTAAATACCAAGTTCAGCAATTGAGCGAGAAAGTACAGTGGTTGCGTCTAAATGGGCGAAAGTTGTGGCTGGAGCAGGATCAGTCAAATCATCAGCAGGTACATAAACAGCTTGTACTGAAGTAACAGATCCCTTTTGAGTAGTTGTAATACGTTCTTGAAGGGCACCCATATCAGTGGCAAGAGTTGGTTGATAACCTACAGCAGATGGAATACGACCAAGTAAAGCAGATACTTCAGAACCAGCTTGAGTGAAACGGAAAATGTTATCAATGAAAAGAAGTACATCTTGACCTTCTTCATCACGGAAGTATTCGGCAACAGTCAAACCTGTAAGAGCGACACGGGCACGAGCTCCAGGGGGTTCATTCATTTGACCAAAAACAAGTGTTACCTTAGATTCACCTTCAAGGTTAATGACACCGGTTTCCTTCATTTCACGGTATAAATCATTACCTTCACGAGTTCTTTCACCTACACCAGTAAATACAGAGAAACCACCATGGGCCTTTGCAATATTGTTGATAAGTTCTTGAATGAATACAGTTTTACCGACACCGGCACCACCGAAAAGACCAATCTTACCACCACGGGCATAAGGAGCAAGAAGATCTACAACCTTAATACCAGTTTCAAGAACTTCGGCAGCGGTTGATTGATCGGTAAAAGATGGAGCTTCAGCATGAATTGGAGCATATTTTGAAGCCTTAATTGGTCCACGTTCATCAATTGGTTCACCAATGACATTCATGATACGACCTAAAGTACCACGTCCAACAGGAATGGTAATAGGAGCACCTGTATCAACAACCTTGGTACCACGAACGAGACCTTCAGTACCATCCATAGCAATAGTACGAACAGTATGTTCACCTAAATGTTGGGCAACTTCTAATACAAGACGTCCACCAGAGAAATCTTTTACTTCAAGAGCGTTGAGAATCTAATTAATTAGTTAGTAAATAATAATTTTTTTTTTTTATTTAAATGAAAACAAATTAATATTATTTAAATACTTACTTCAGGAACATTTCCTTCTTCGAATTGTACATCCTATAATGAGAAAAATAAGTGGTTAGATTGGTGATTAACAATATCCATGCATAAAAATAACTAATAAATAATAGCAAATAATAAACAATAAATAATAAATAATAAATAATAAATAATAAATAATAAATAAAGAAAATATTTTTATTTTTCCGTTACCATGCCCCTGACAAGAAAAAAAAAAAAATACAAATTTTCGTAACTAAGTAAATTTTTATTTTTATTTTTCCTTGCTTTTTAGGCCGGGTTACAAAAAGCGGACGGTTCGGGATTGAGAAAAACAAAAAATATAACAGTAATAAAATAGAATAAAATAAAGTAACAAAATGAATAAAATAGTAAAACCATGTAAATAGTTATAGTTATAGTAATAAAAATCATAGTGATAGTAATAAAAATAACAGTAATAGTAATAAAAATAATAGTAATAAATAATAACATATAGTAAAAAACACAGTAAATAAAATAATTTTGTATTATTAATTTGTATAACTTACAACAACGGCACCGATAACAGTCCTATAGAAAAGTTAGTAAAAAGTAAAATAGAACTAAAAGACCCGTAGAAACACAAACAAAATACATAAAGGAAACGTAAAAAAAAAAAAAACACACAATTCAATAAAACACAAACATAAATAAATAAATAAAATATATAAATTCGAATTGCACTCACTTTACTTTACCGGCCGTCTTTGTTTCAGTTGCAAGTCCACGAGCGAAAAGAGTTGAACCAACTCGGGATACATTCGAGGATTGTTGGAAAAAACGAGAATTTGCACGAGCAACCTTAAAGGCATTACGAGAAATCTTTGGAACAAGACGTGGTCCAAGCATTTTGAATATATTTATATTTTTTTTTTTATTTTTTTTTTTATATTTTTTACTACTTTCCTCAAAATTTTCTCAAAAAAAATTAAGGTGTGGTGAAAAAATAGAGAAAAGGAAATTAAAGGAAAAAATAGGAAAGTAGGGAAAAGGAAAAATAAAAAAAATTTGTACTCACTATTTATTTTATTTTATTTTATTTGTTTTTAGTTCTGTTTCCCGGGTGTTCGCATGGTAGTTGCCATGGTGACTACATGTTGTGAGTTACCATAGAGATGTGATTGGCGAAAAAAAAAATTTACTTCCCGATGTTAAATATGGATAATAATAAGCAATTTATAATTGTATTGGTAATGTAGAATTTTTGTATGGAAGTATTTAATAAGTAAATAAATACATAATTTATAATATTGTATTAAAGACTGTTTTTGTTTATAATTTATTATTTTGATACATGTGTATTTGAATTTGAATATAAAATATATTAAACATTATTGTAAAGTTTTGTAAATAGTGTATATACGTAGTAAATACTTGTAATAAAAATATATGGAAACTTTTCATTATGTTAATATGAATAGAAGAAGTTTATATATATGAAATTCTAGAAATAATAAATAATTATGCAAAAAAATATTTTAGCAGATTTATTACAATTTAATTGAATTAATTATTTTCATATAATTCTCTTATAAATATACTTTCAAACTATAAAAATCCCTTTCTTGCGCTTCCTAACCCATATAATTACCAGTTTATATTCTTCACAATTACTTATCAAAATAAATAAAATATAAATAAAATATAAATAAAATATAAATAACTAAATATATAAACCAATTAATCAATAATCAATATGAATCTTTCTTCATATTTTTATCAAAATATATAAAATAAATAAAGTGACAAATAAATTAGCAAAAATAAAGAATGAATAAACAGTTAAAAAAAAAAAGAAAATAAAACCAAAACGAAAACAAAAACAAAAACAAACAACATAGACATAAACATAAACATAAACATAAACATAAAAAAAAGTAAATAAATAAGTCTCAATTAGTATCTTCTGGAGCAAGAGCAATTGCTGTACGGTTAGGTATATAAACTGAAAGATTATTAGCACGATTATTCCAACCTAATGGATCTGTAAAATATCGTGTAGACATATCTATACGATTATGTCCGCCAAATTCTGAAGAATCTGTATTAATAACAATACGATATGTGCCAGATTTCTCAACTCCTACACGATAATCAGTAAACGACTTAGTAGAATGGAAGTTAAATATCCATAATAATCCACCTCTCTCAAACACAATGATTTTATCTGACTCATTCTTTAAGCTCACATACGCTTGTGGACTAGATAACCAATGATATTTTCCTTCAGTATGTTGCATTTTACTATCAAATTCGTTCAAAAATTTATATCTAAGCAAATGATCATCCAATACATTCCACTGTCTTCTTGCATACCAAAATGATGCATTGTTTCCATCACGAGGAAAATCAAGCCATTCAGGATGTCCAAATTCATTTCCTTCGAAATTCAAATAACCTTCGCCTCCTAAAGCATGAGTAATTAAACGAATCATTTTATGTAATGCCATACCACGATCAACTACTGGAGTTAAATCTGATAATACAGACATATGGGTATACATTTCCTTGTCCATTAACCAAAACGCAAGAGTCTTATCTCCTACAAGAGCTTGATCATGACTTTCAGCGTAAGCAATTGTTTTTTCCCCATGACGTCTATTTGTAAGAACATAACAAATATGCCCCATTTCCCATTGCTCATCTCGCTGTTCTTTCAACATTTTAATCCACATATCCGGAATTGCCATTGCAAGACGATAGTCAAATCCAATACCACCAGTATTAAATGGTAAACAAAGTGCAGGCATTCCAGAAACATCTTCTGCAATTGTAATAATATCCTTATTTAACCTATGCAAAAGCTCATTTGCAATAGTCAAATATGTTAAACCTTCTAAATTTACTTCATTTCCAAAATACTCATTATACCCTCCAGAGAATCCAGTACCAATACCATGGTGCTTATACAACATGCTAGTAACACCATCAAAGCGAAATCCATCAAATTTAAATTCATCTATATAATAACGTAAGTTACTTAACAAAAAACGTAAAACTTCGTGTTTACCATAGTCAAACAATCTGGAGTCCCATAAACTATGTATACCTTCTGGTCCTGAATGAAAATATTGGTAATCAGTTCCATCAAACATATTAAGACCATCTAATACATTTTTGCAAGCATGTGAATGGACAACATCAAGAAGAACAGTAATCCCCATTCCATGTGCAGTATCTATAAGTTCTTTTAGATCCTCTGGAGTGCCATATCTAGAAGAAACAGCAAAAAAACTGGTAATTTGATACCCAAATGAGGCATAATATGCATGCTCCATTATAGCCATGAGTTGAATTGTATTATATCCAAGCTTCTGAATACGGGGGAGTATATTTGCGGTAAATTCTTTATAAGTACCTACACGACATTCATTGGTTGAAATTCCAACATGAGCTTCATAAACTTTTACACCAAGAGGTTTAGGTGGTTTTTTATTTTTAAATACATATTTAGTAGTGGGATTCCAAAAAATACCTTCGTATACTGGTGATTTAGACAAATCTTGCTCAACTCTAGAAATCCAAGCAGGAATGCGCTCAATACGTTCGCCACCGTTAATTGTCATACTAATTTTTACTTTAGAATGATGAGGAATAGCAGGCTCTCCATTAACGTTTGGAACAGTGACTTCCCATACTCCATATTGATTTTTAGTCATCGAATTGCTTTGACGATTCCATCCGTTAAAGTCACCTATGAGATTTGCAGTTTCAGCATTTGGTGCCCATTCGCGATATACTATATCATTATTTTCCAGTACATGAAAGCCAAATTTTTTGTAAGCCTTGGGTAAGATCAGTTAGTTATTGACAGGAAAAAATATGTGGATTATACTCAAAGTAAAAAAA
>JAJMCY010000357.1:0-15718 GCA_030565755.1 Ascobotryozyma cognata
TTATTTATTTATTTATTTATTTATTTATTTATTTATTTATTTATTTATTTATTTATTTATTTATTTATTTATTTATTTATTTATTTATTTATTTATTTATTTATTTATTTATTTATTTATTTATTTATTTATTTATTTATTTATTTATTTATTTATTTATTTATTTATTTATTTATTTATTTATTTATTTATTTTAATTACACACGTTAATCATTCAACTTGCAATAATTTAACGTATTGAGTACTTGTAAATTGTCGTAATTATATACAAAGTATATAATTATTCTAAAAGAAAACAAATTCCATTAAATTAGTTTTCATAAAATGAATTATTTTTTTATTTATATGTAGAATTAATTAGATAAACAAATTGTATAGTAATAAATTATATAGTAATAAATATTTTTGCTCTTAGCATAATTGTGTATAGTGTCAATACTTACACGATAAAATTCGACTACAGCCAGTTTTAAAATACGATAATCCGGTCGATTTACTCAGAATTTATTCAGAGTACTTTTACAGTAATTATAATAATAATATTTAGAGTAAATTTCATCCTCAGGGTGAGTATATTTCATACCGACACAGTAATTATTGCTTCAACCTTAAACCATTTCGATTAATTAATTAATTAATTAATTATTTTTTTATTTTTTTACTTATTAAATTAAATATTTATTAAATATTAAGTGTTTGAACAAATATTTTAAAAATGCCAGATTGGAAAGTTGATCCTGATAATCGTAAAAAATTATTAGTGAGTTTAAATTTTTTTTTTTTTTTTTTTTTTTTTTTTTTTTTTTTTTTTTTTTTTTTTTTTTTTTTTTTTTCTTTTTTACTTTTTATTATTACTATATTATTATTAACAAACAGGAACTGCAAAAAGAACCAGGAAATAAAACGTGTTTTGATTGTGGAGCTCCAAATCCACAATGGGTAAGACGGATAAATTTGTGCAAAAAATAGTTTAGTTGTTTCATACTATTTATATTAATGAATTAGGCTTCACCTAAATTTGGAATATTTATTTGTCTCGAGTGTGCAGGAAAACACAGGTGAGAATAATAATAGTTAATTATTTATTTATCTATTTGGAAAAATAAACTATAATAAAAATTATAATATCTAACTAAATAGAGGCTTAGGTGTACATATTTCCTTTGTACGATCTATAACAATGGATCAATTCAAACCAGATGAAATGAAAAGAATGGAATTAGGAGGAAACAAAAATGCTTTAGATTTTTTCACTGCAAATGGTTATCATCCAGGAATTTCCTTTAATGAAAAATATAATTCTGAATATGCAAGCGATTATCGAGATAAATTAACCGCTGTCATTGAAGGTCGTGCATGGATCAAGTCTAAAAATAAACAAGTTACAAATAAAACTATTAATAAAAATAATAATATCAATAACAATAATAATAATAATAATAATAATAATAATAATAATAATAATAATAATGATAATAATAATATTAGTAAAAAATCTGGCTTTATTCCCCCTAGTAAAACCCAAAATGAATCATATTTTGCTAAAAAAGGTGAAGAAAATTTACAAAGACCAGATAATTTACCACCTTCACAAGGTGGTAAATATGGAGGATTTGGAAATTCACCTTCATTATCATCATCTTCTAATGATAAAAGTTTAATAGAGTCTTTATCAAATGACCCAGTAAAAGGCCTAACAAAAGGTTGGGGTTTTCTTTCATCTCAATTAAATTCTGTAAATGAATATTATATTCAACCAAGTATTAAACAATTAGCTGTATCTGATATTGGTACAAATGCTCGTACTGCTATGTTACAATTCGGTCAAAAAATGCAAGAAACAGGAAAATATGGTATAGAAACTTTTCAACAATTTACTGGTGAAAATGATGGTAATAATAATCACCAATCTTCTAATGAAAATGATACAAAATTTTCTCATTTATTTGATAGTATTGAGTCCAATAATAGTGAACCTGAAATTGAACCAGCTTTTGGAATAAAAAAGCCAAGTGATCGTACAAAATTACAAGGTTTAGGTAATACTAAAAAATCAGATGATGACTGGGGTTCTGGTTGGTCGTGAATTCTTTTTCGTTTTATTGCATTTGTTTATCATTTTTTTTTTTTTTTACATAGACAAATATTATTTAATATTGTATAATTAGATTTATATGTGTGAATGTGTGTATTTATATTTATATTTATGTGTATTTAGATGTATATACGTATTTATATGTGTGTTCATATGTATTCATGTGTATATATATTTTTATCATTGGTCACCGATCACCGACTACATCTGAAATTCCTATAATAAAAAACTGTATAAAAAATAAGCTGGATTTAATAATAAAGACATACACCTTGATAACCGTACAATTTAATAATCCAGGAGGAAAATAAATAAAACAAACAAACACAGAAATTCAATAAATAAATAATAAATAATACAATGATACAATAAAATACAATAAAATAAAATACAAATAAATAATAAATAATAAATAAATAATAAATAAATAATAAATAATACAATGATACAATAAAATACAATAAAATAAAATACAAATAAATAATAAATAATAAATAAATAAATAATAAATAAATAATAAATAAATAATAAATAAATAATAAATAAATAATAAATAAATAATAAATAAATAATAAATAAATAATAAATAAATAATAAATAAATAATAAATAAATAATAAATAAATAATAAATAAATAAATAATAATAATTCCCAATATACTAAGTCATCACATGAATAACCAAACGCTGGTTTAGAAAAGTCATCTTTATTTCCTTTCCAGGAAATACTTTCCGTAGAGTAGCCGGTAAAGATTTTATCGTAAAATAAACACTTTTTCTACACATATACTGTGGAGCAAAATCGATGATATATTTTTTTAAAGCAGGAAACCTTTGTGAATTATCCTTTTCATTTTTAGTTTTAAAAATATTAAAAATTTCAGGACAAATATCAATTAAATTACTTATATGAATTATTTCCAATGTTGGTATAGATGAAAATTTATTTAAAATTTCACAAAGATGAGGACTTAAAGAGGAGGATAATAAATTATTTTTAGAATATTCTAAACAAGGAGAAAGATAGTTTTGTAAATATGAATGATTAGAATTATAATTAAAATTAGAAATTTCAATTAAATTATTCTGTGTAGAGTTAGAATTTCTAAAAGAATGAGATTGAGATTGAGTACAAAAAGGAGATTTAAAATCTAATTTTAAATATTTTATTTTAGGAAAATTAAAAATCACATTAAAAATTGTTAAATCTCTATCTCTGCTTGAAAATGCACAAATTGTAAGATTTTCAATTTCTGAAAATATTACACCAAGGATAGTAGAATTTTTAGGTATTACACAACTTTGTAAAGTTAAAGATTTTGTAATACAACAAGAAGTTGTTTCATTTATTGTTTCTGAATCGTCTATGCAAATTCTATTTAAATATATTGATTGAAAATTTGAAAGTTTTTCTAAAGTTTTAATATTAAAAATACACAACCAACCGTCTTCTATAGAAATATCAATTGTTGAAAGCTTTTGTAAGAATTTTTTTTTATTAATCATTGAAATAAATTTTTTTAAACAATTTTCAAAATTAAAAAATCTTGAAGATTGTTTAAAACTAATTGTTTTAAGATTATTTAAATATTTTACAATTTGTATAATGTATTCTTGATCAGAATATTTCTCAAATTCAACACTATAACCTATATTTCCAATTGATTCTGGCTGATTATCTTTTCTTGGTTTTATAAATGTAATAATTTCAACAGTATTTGCAATTTCTTTATTAATTTTTATTGTTTCTGAAAAAAGGTTAAACTGATACGGACTAATTAACTCAACATCATTGTATATAATACTATATGGTAATCTAAATGCAATACATTTACAAGTTGAGCTAAGTTCTAATATTGATCTATATGAATTTGAAGAAAGTAAATAGTCTACAATGTTATAAAATATTTCATTTGGCAGTCCTTGTAAAGATGCTAGTTTATAGTTGTAATTATTACATATTATTTCTTTGTTTTTTAATTTTTCTTGGTCTTTTCCTGATAATCTTCTACGTCGATTTCTTATAGCTGCTGATATTAATCGTATGGGCATGTTAAGATGGTGAATATATAAACGAAAATATATACAAATACAATGATAAATAATATACAAATAAAAAAAAAATAAAAAAAAAATACGTAAAAAAATCGTTTGCCAAGTGTTATTAAAAATCTTATTTCAATCTTATTTCAATCTTATTTCAATCTTATTTTAGTCTTATTTTAGTCTTATTTTAGCCTATTTCAATCTTGATTTTAATTTTCAGTCCCAAGTCAAATTAAAATCATGTTAAACTGATTAGTGTTCGCTTAATAAAGTGATATACAACTGATAAGATAATTAGTTGCTATAGCGATGATAATTATAAAATTTGTACTATAATAATTTCATATAATAATTATAGTATAATACTATAATATAATATAATACTATAATATGAAATAGAGTATATATTAAAAGATATTATAGAATAAATAGAATAAATATAGAATAAATGGGACGCTTTTTTATTTCGCCATTCTTTTTAGCTTCGGCATTTGGAATCATATCTGGTTAGTAATTTGTACATTTTTATTTTACATTGCTAATTTACAGGATATATGTTTTTCAAGCCTTTTATTTTGTAAGTATACATATAGTAATAAAGAATAAAGAATAAAGAATAAAGAATAATAATAAATAGTAAAGAATAAATAATAAATAATAAATAATAATAATAAATAGTAAATAAATAAAAGTGCTAATTTAAGACATGAAATGGCAAAGAATAATTACCCTCTAAGAGGTACAAATAAGGTACCTGAGGATCCTATGGAGGAGAAAGTTGAACGTGATATGTAATTGTTAGGTACATTAAGTGTGTAATATGTGTATTGTATGTAAATAGTATATAGAAGCAACAAGTTTCGTTTCAGATAGAATAATATTTGTATTTATTGTTTATTATATTTGTATAATTTTAGATCATAGTTATATATTCCATAATCTATCATACTCCTTTAACTACGTGTGATGTGCTATATAGTAACCATTAGCTATTAAGGATTCCTATAGTGATCCGGTTGTAAACTATTATTTGAAAAACAAAAACCTAAAAGAATCCGTTGAATTACTTACAGTTTCATAGGGTTTCCATGTCATTTCACCCCGCCATATACATAGTAAAGAACTTCTGCTCATTTACCATATAAACTGTTACAGTTAAATATTTAATTATATCTTATAGTAACTACTTATAGTAATTACTTATAGTAGCATTTAATAGTAGCATTTAATAGTAGCATTTAATAGTAGCATTTAATAGTAAACACTAATAATAACTAAAGCATGAATAGTAAACACTAGGTTGAATCATACAATAGAACTAGAGATAGAAAAAAAAACTGTATTGAGGATTTTTTTCCTTATACATTTTACTTATAAACCTATTTTGAAACCTACTTCCAAACCTATTTTTACACCTATTTAACACTTAACACTTTACACTTTACACTTAACACTTTACACTTAAACACAACCTAATAAACTGTATACCAAAATGAATAATGAAAACATACTAAAATCATATAATAAACCACAAAGTTTAGTAAGAAAACCAGTAGCAAATAGAGTAGATCTTAATGAAATTCAAAAAGCTAAATCTACTATAAAAACTACTGCTCAAACAGTTAATTCTAATTTTTCTTCTAATCTTATAAATGACCATAGTATATTTGAACCTTTAAAAAAGAATACTTTTAAAAGAGTACAATCTTCTTTAGAAAGAACCGAAAGAACCGAAAGAACCGATGTTTTCAGAGTTTCCAATGATACTGATATGAATGCTAATGCTAATGCTAATGCTAATACTAATAATAATACTAATAATATTAATACTAATAATAATAATACTAATAATAATAATACTAATAATAATAATCATAATAATAATAACAATAACAATAACAATAACAATAACAATAACAATAACAATAACAATAACAATAACAATAACAATAGCAATAACAATAACAACAACGCTAACAACAACGCTAACAACAACCTTTATTCTATTCCAAGTAATTCCTCTGTAACTTCTGCAGCAAACGTAACTATTAGACCCCATTCGATTATCAATGTTAATACAAATACAAACACTTCCATTAATTCTTCAAATTCCAATACCAATATAAATTCAAACACAAGCTCAAACTTACATTCTAAACAAAATGCAATGTCTAGATTATTTTCAAAACAAACAAAACAGAAATTTCAAGCTTTGGCCATTTCATCTGTTCAAATAAGTCAAAGAAATAGAAAAGATAAAAATACTTTAAAAAAAGATGACTTAAAATCTTCTTCAAATTCATATGGTATAAGAAAATCTTTTGATGAAAAAACTAAAAATGCTGCAAGAAAAATTATTCCTATAAATTCATCTACAAGTACAACTACAACTCCTTATTTAACTAAAAGACGTTCTTTAGATCTTCCAATTTTACAAAATTCTTTAACAGATTCATATAAAGATATTGACTCACCAGAATTTATACCTTCTAGTCCTAAACCACCTTTTCAATCTTTTAATTCTGCTTCAAAATCCACAACTGATTTATTAAGTGCTGCTCTTCAAAAATCTTCTAATGAAAAAGAATATGATATAAAACATAAACATCATTTTTTAAGATCAAGAAAAGAGCCACAAGTATTATCTTCAAGTTCTTCAAATTCAAGAGTTATTTCAAATAATGGAAGTTTATATTCATTTAATCCTGCAAGTCCAAGTTTCGGGCATGGTTCACTTGCTCTTCAAAGAAGTTTTTCTGCTCTTGATTTAAAATCTTTAACTGGAAGAGAACAACAACCTTCTAATGAAATTATTGAAGATTATTGGGATACTTTCTCTATTAAAACAAGACTATTATTTATTGAACCTAATGGTGGAAGTCAATTACGTACTCCAGTTGAAGATTTAAATTTAATACTATGTAATCATATGAAAAAATTAATTTCTGATAATAATTTTTCTTCAATTTTATTAGATGAATTAAAAGATCTTTTCATTTCAGGAATGATCTCTGGTCCTGTTTCAAATTCTACTCAAAAATTAGATCTTATGAATGATGTTCATTTAATAATACGTTTAGTTGAAATTTGGAACTTTTTTTACGAAAAAGTATTACCTTATTGGGAAGCTATTTGTTTACCTCTACAACAAGAATTTGATAAATCAGTAGATTTTTATTCAAATAATTCTTCAAATTTCTTTCTTTTAACTGAGAGTAGCAGATCAAGTTTGGCTTGGAATTTTTCTGAAGAATTGGGAGTCCGAGAATTAACTTTGGTTTGGTATAGAGATATTGTCCTAATACCGTTAATCGAACGATTAAAATCAATATTTCCAAGGTTTTTTAAACTACGTAAAGAGAATGTCTTTACAAAAATTCATGATAAACAACAAATGAATCAAATAAATGATAAATTAATAGAAGTACCGGATTATTATTATAATCGACTACTACATTGTGTTTTTACTATTTCTTCGTTAATGTCTCAGGACGAAAATCAGAAGTTAATAACAAGTCTTGTTAGATCATGACGTTTTTCAAATAAAAAAATAAAAATAAAGTAAAAGACAAAATAATAAAGAAATAAAGAAATAAAGAAAGAAAAAAAATAAAATATAAAAATCTATTCTTAATTAATGACCTTTTCCATAGTTTACACTTATATAAATATACATTTGATTATAAAATATATATAAATTTGATTATTTATAAAAATACACATTGATTAATTATATAAAACAATAAAATAATATACATAGCATCATAAAAAGCAATTAAATTATATATTTAAAATATCACATTTTCACCGTGACTTGATCTTCTTTTCTTCGATTAACAAAGCTTCGTGTTTTTTCTGTATCGTTCTGAAATTTGAAAGTAAATTTGGCCACTCTTTGTCAATAACTTTGTTTGTTTCGGGGTAAAGATTATCATTAGCAGTAGGTGGCATTCTTAAATTAGTTATCATTGACACTGAATTAATTCTATTTCTCAAAGTTGCAAAAGCTGCTGATTGAGGTAAAAGCATTAAAATCCCATATAGACATTTATACAAATAAGGGAAAGTCTCTGGTTCTAAAAGTTTTAATCTAAGAGAAGTAAATATTGGAGATTCTAATAATTGAACTAATTTATCAATTTGAATTAAAACATTTACGTCAATTTCTAACTCTGCTAAAATTAATAGTAACTCATAGGCTTGCTTATAAACTTGTGATAATAAGCAAAGAGATAAAGAAGCAACTGAATTATGAGACCAAGATCGAAACAAAACTATGAAAAGAGATACACCTGAATTATTATTATCTTTACAATCTATTGTTCTTAGTTTCATTCGTAGGTTTGCTAATTCAGGTGCAGTTATTAAATTATTATTTAAATTTTGAACCATTATTGAAGCAAATTCAATATCTTCTTCTTTTTCTATAATTTCTGAAAGAATTCTATATACTCTTTCTGGGTCCAATGAAGTTGAAAGTTGTTTAATAATTAAACTTCCTCTTAAATCTAAAAGCTTTCTATCATGTTTAAGCATATTTAGTAAGCTATTTAAAAAGTAAGAAAAATGATAATCCTCAGAATTTTTTGAAATTTGAGCAAGTATTTGTAAATCTCTAGTAACTACTTCTTCACTAGGATCTGAAAGAGCTTTTAATAAAGCTGGAAAAGTGCCATCTTTTAATTTTAAAAACCGATCTGGAGCCTTTCTATGTAAATGTAAAAGCCAATCTAAAGCTGCAATTCGTGTTTCTTCTTTTTCATTAAGAAAATTTAAAGTTAAAGTATTTACCGTAGCAGAAAAATCTAATAAATCATCATTATTATAATTAGTTGGAATAGTTGGAGAATTTATTTTTGTGACTGGAGAATTCATTATTAAGTTTAAAAGATCAGCATTAACTTTTTTAGCTGCATTTCTGAGAAGTCCAATATCAGATGCAAGTGTAGGGAGTAACAAAGATAAAAACCTAGGAACATAAGAAATAATTACATCTGGAGAAATTTGGAAAAACTCATCAATCCATTTCAAAACAGTTAGTTGTATATCTTCCACTGAGGAGTCAAGATTGGATAGTAATATTTCAACTATTTTGGCGTGTGCTATATGTACATCCTGTCCGGGCAAAAATAAGCCATCAGAAGCTACATGTTGTAGTGAATATGCCTTCTTATCATTGGTTTTGATTAGTTGATTGGATTGTAATGTTTCAATAGAAGAGTTGTCATGTGCATCCGAGGGCGCATCTAAATGTGCCTGAGCGTCTAAATGTGGACTTGAAGGCTTACTTGAATGTGGAGTCGCCTGTGCACTCGCCTTTGCACTTGAATTCAAATTTATATCATCAGACTCAGATTTATGTTCAGACTCATGCTCATTTTCATTCTCATTCTCATGTACATGATCATACCTAAGAGTTGAAATTTCCTGCTGAACAATAGAAATCTTATGTATTTCATGTAAAAAAGCATCCAAAGTAGACTGGGTACCAACTCTAACATCTTGATTTGGATCAGATAAAAAGTTCAAAAGACCACCTAAAAACTCTGGTAAATAAGAAACTAGTTCTAAATCTGGTATAGAATCAAGTAAAGTAATCCAAGATACAAGAAACATACGAGTATTTGGATTTATTACATACATTCTTTCGGTTAAAAGTGGAATAAACCTTGCAAGAGAAAATGCTGTCAATGGAGTGGTATCATTTGGGGTATTACTTCCATTAGAATTTTCTATAGTATTAGTTGTAAAATTATTCTCATTGGTATTGATACCATTTGGAGAAAAATTTCCACTGGTATTGACATCATTTGGAGAATTTATTTCACCAACTGGTAAATAAACTTGTTTTACAACTGATACATAAGTAGAAGCCTTTTCTGATACAATATCCTTAATAAGTCTATCTAATAAATCAGAACCATTTTTTACAGAAATTTCTGAATCAGCAGCTAATCTACACAAGGCATCAAAAATTTCATTAAAATAAATTAAAATTTCACCTTTTGCAACTTTTGCAATATTATACATTGATTCACAGGCATAATACCTCACACGAGCATCCTGATCACCGAAACAAGATAAAACCGGTTGAATAATATCTTCTAAATAATAAGCAACTTCATTTTGTCCTAAAGCAATGGCTGCTGCTGCTAAACCAATTAAACCACCATTTCTTGCATTTGGAAGATGGACTGCATAGGCAAAATCACTACATAATTGATTAATTATTTTATGAATTTTTTCTGTATTATTATCAATAATTGCCTGTCTTATCTGTCGTTCTAGTTCAATTGCTGCCGCTTTTCTCCGCTCGTACAACCGGTCATTTAATCCTCTTTGTACTTCTTTGTCTGTACGTTAGTATTTACTGTCTATTATTATTGTCATTATTTATTCATATAAAAAAATACCTACCCATTATAATTACTATTACTATTACTATTACTATTACTATTACGTTTATTTATTTTTGGCTTATTTGTTTACATAAATTACTCTATGATACGTTCGTTTATATTTGTATGTATTCGTTTTTACATTGTTATGTAATATTTACTGTAATTTATGTAATATCAGTATCCTGGACCCTGTGCATCTCACTACAGCAACACTAAAACTAAAGCACTTGAGTACAACAATTATGAGAATAAGAAGAGAAAATAAAATAAAAGAAAATAAAAGAAAAGAAAAGAAAGAAAAGAAAGAAAAGAAAAGAAAGAAAAGAAAGAAAAGAAAAAGAAAGTAAAGAAAACATGTATAATATACACTACATTACAAACGTCGTATATTCGTAGATTCTGTAGACTTTAATAATCACTGGTATGTCTTCGGTCCAAAGTTGAGATGCTCAACGCTTTACTTGAATACATCATATATACAACTCCTCTAAGAGGAGATTGTAATATATTGCCATTATCTGATTCCGTATTTATAATTCTACAATACATGCTATCATTTTTTAAGTAAATCAATTAATAAACTAATTAATTAACCTAATAATATCACATATAAGAACAAGACAGTCATTTTATAGCATTAGATAAAACAACAAAAGCTAACTCAGTAATAAATCATTTCATACAGAATTATTTTGTTTATTTCATAGTCTATTCTTTTGTTTTTTATATATAGGTTTGGTAGGGTTTTTTTTTTTTTTTTTTTTTTTTTTTTTTTTTTTTTTCAAGACAATATATTACCCGGAACCATGAGTAGCAACTATAAATAAGAAAAATTAATGCAAATTTTTCATTTTGCTAATTAACCTCATGTCCCTTTATTTTATTGAATCTTAAATTCCATGTGAGATAGCTTGTTCTATCTTTGTATATCAATGGTGAAAACATTTCCATGTTTATTAACTGGAGCCTTCGGCTCTTCGCGTATTAATAGAATTTTTTTATATTAACTTTTTTATTGTTTTCGTATACATATACATAAATACATATAAACAAATACATATAAACAAATACATATAAACAAATATAAACAATAAAGAATCATTCTTTATTTAATTTTGTTTAGTTTGGTCAAGAATAATTTGCAAATTTACAATTGTAAATTACAGTTAAAAGTTATATCAACTAGACATGTCATAAACAGTCAATTGACTATCAGATTTTAGTCTTTTATATACGAAATATATAACCCATTAGTTATCTAATATCTATGATGGTTTTATATTCCATTTTAGATGCTACTTTTTTCATTGTTACGATTTAAGTTTAAATACATACTGAATATATACATATATTGTAATCAAAGTAGGCTTTGTATATGTGTATATATTTACTATTCTAATTTCAGTGGAATACTGGGATAAACATCTTAGACGTAGATTTTCTTTATTTATGTAAAACTGGATTATATCTAAAGTAGACTTTCTTTATATTGTATGTAAAAAACTTAATATTTTATCTAAATGATACTTTTTTACTACATGAAACAATTCATTTTGATAAGTTTCAAAATTGAAATATGATGTGTTAAATTTATCTATCAAAAAGCAACAAATTTGAAAGTTACACATCATATATCTTGTAAACTGTCAGTTTAAAAACAAGTAATAATTATATATAAAAATTTCACATTATAACAGATTTTCCTACAATGGATATCATTTTTTTTTACAATCGTTAATTATAGCGGTTCATGTATTTCAAGAATTAAACAACTTGTGCTAATCTTTTAATAAATATTAATAATTGTTTATATCTACAAACTTAATTGTATAAAAATTAATAAATTAATAACTAAAAAAATAACAAAATATATACTCATAAAGTTACTATTTACTTATAAAATTAATTAAAAATAATACATATTATAGTTGTCTTGTGTGCAAAGATCCTGTCTACAATTTGCTACATAGATAAAAAAAAAAAAAAAAAAAGAAAAATTGCTTTTCACATACATAAATTAATTAAACTTAATATAGAAAAAAAATGAAGCTAACATTGTCTATTTTTGTTATTGAAAAATAATATAATAAATATGCCACAATATTTGTATATAAATTATTAATTTTAAATATGATTTTAGAGACCATATGTTTTTACATTTATACCATTATATAGTTAATAAATATTTTAGTTTTTTATTGTAGTATCAATAATCAATTTTATAAATATCACATACACACACGACATGCGAAAATAAAAAGGAAACGATTTCTAAATTGGAAACCTGCTGGAAACCTTAAAAAGTGAAACAAGAATCCAATGTATACCTTCAAAAACAGAGGTAACTTTAAGAAATCCTATGTATATCCAATATATCCCACCAAATACTGTACTTATAAATAACCTTAAATCTTATTAATATATTTATTTGTTAAATATTTATTAATCTACAATACCTACGATGAACAATTAAATATACATATTTTATAAATTAAATATTTCTTTAATCATACTAATAAAATCTTTAAGCAGAAGCTTCATGAAGTTGTTTCATTCTATTAAGAGCTGAGCCAGCTTTGAACCATTCAATTTGTTCTTCATTAAATGTTTGTGCAAGTTCGGTTTCCCATGGTTTACCATTCTTAGGATGAACAACTAATTTAAGATTCTTGCCTGGAGCAAATGTAGTCAAACCACAAATATCAACGGTATCATCATAATTAATTTTTTCATAATCTTCTGGATGAACAAAAGTCAATGGAAGTAATCCTTGCTTCTTAAGATTAGTTTCGTGGATACGAGCGAATGATTTTGCAATAATTGCAAAGCCACCAAGATATCTAGGCTCTAAAGCAGCATGTTCTCTTGAAGAACCTTCACCAAAGTTATCACCACCGACAACAACCCATGGACGATTATGATCTCTGTAGTACATGGCAGTAGCAGGAACTGGACCATATTCACCAGTGAAATAATTCTTAACTTTGTTAGCTTGTTTATTGTCAGCGTTAATAGCACCAATCATATAATTATTGGAAATATTTTGTAAATGACCTCTGTATTTAAGCCACGGTCCAGCCATAGAGATGTGATCTGTTGTAGTTTTACCAAAACTCTTAATAAGAATTGGCATATTTAAAGCATCCTTTCCGTTCCATGGTTTGAAAGGAGTTAAACGTTGAAGACGATCGGATGAGGGAGAAATGACAACATTAATAGAAGAACGATCCTTTGGAGGAGCTTGGTAAGTATTGTTACCGGGATCATAACCTTTTGGAGGGAGACCAACACCACTAGGGACAGCTAACAAAAATTCATTACCATCTTTATCTTTCAATTTATCAGTAAGAGGATTGAAACGAAGATCACCAGCAATAGCAAGAGCTGTAACAATATCAGGTGAAGTTACAAAAGCATGTGTTTCTGGGTTACCATCATTACGTCCAGTAAAGTTACGGTTATAAGATGAAACAATTGTATTTTTTTCACCCTTCTTAATATCCCTACGATCCCATTGGCCGATACAAGGACCACAAGCATTAGCAAGAACTAAACCACCAAATTCTTCAAGAACTTCGAGTTGTCCATCTCTTGCAATAGTAGCACGAATTTGTTCAGAACCAGGAGTAACAGTATAAAGAGCTGAAGCCTTAAGACCATGATCTAAAGCATCTTGAGCGATTGAAGCAGCACGAGACATATCCTCATATGAAGAGTTTGTGCAAGAACCAATAAGAGCAGCTTTGACTTCAGTTGGCCAACCTCTTTCAACAGCAACTTCCTTCATTTTTGAAATTGGAGTTGCAAGATCTGGAGTGAAAGGACCATTAATATAAGGTTCAAGAGTGTTAAGATCAATTTCGATAAGTTGATCATATTCAGAATTTTCATCAGCAGTAAGGAGTTCCTTTGAATATAATCTAGCATAATCAGCTACATAACCACGTTTTGTAGCAGTTAAATATTCAGCCATTCTTTCATTAAATGGGAAAACAGAAGTAGTTGCACCAATTTCAGCACCCATATTACAGATTGTACCCATACCAGTGCAAGATAAAGACTCTACACCATCACCATGATATTCTACAATAGCACCAGTACCACCTTTAACAGTAAGAATATCAGCGACACGTAAAATAATATCTTTTGGAGCGGTCCAACCATGAAGTTTACCAGTAAGTTTTACACCAATAACGTTTGGAGCTTTTAATTCCCATGGAAGACCAGAGATTACATCGACTGCATCAGCACCACCAACACCGATACTAATCATACCAAGACCACCACCATTTGGAGTATGAGAATCAGTACCAATCATTAAACCACCTGGGAAAGCATAATTTTCCAAAAGAATTTGATGAATAATACCTGAACCTGGTCTCCAAAAACCGATATTATATTTAGCACAAGCAGAAGCTAAAAAGTCATATACTTCTTTATTAATTGAAATAGCACGATTAAGATCAGCTTCAGCACCTAATTGAGCTTGAATTAAATGATCACAATGTACAGTTGCTGGTGTATGGACAGTTGGAATACCAGCAGACATAAATTGAAGAATTGCCATTTGAGCAGTTGCATCTTGACAAGCAACACGATCAGGACGTAATTTAAGATATGATTTTCCACGTTCAATTTCTTGTTCATGTGGTTTATCAAGATGACTATAAAGGATTTTTTCAGCATAAGTCAAAGGACGTTTCAATCTATTTCTAATAATTTCAAGGTTTTTAACATCATTAGCATAATTAAGAAATGTATGTGTTTCCCAATTATTTTGATGCACCTTTGCGCCCTTTTCTAAGGCCGCCGTAGCCAATCTTCTTACAGATTTACTATAAGTAGATGGAAGTTTCTATATTTGTTAGTGTTGTTATGGGAAACACAAAAAGAAAAAAAAGCAAGAAAATTAAAATAAAATTAAAATTAAAATTAAAAGTAAACTAGAAGAAAATCAAGAATCCTACTGGAAACACAAAAAATAAATATAAATAAATATAAAAAATAGCCAATTGGAAGTAAACAAAAGGAATATATAATAAATAAATAAATAATAAATAAAAAATAATTAAAATAAATAAATAATAAATAAATAATAAATAAAATAAATAAAATAAATAATAAATAATAAATAACAAACAAGGAAAAAAAGTGGCAAATTATGTGATAGCATAAAA
>JAJMCY010000358.1:0-15712 GCA_030565755.1 Ascobotryozyma cognata
TTTTTTTTTTTTTTTTATAAATTCTTTTCCACTAACATTCAGATTTTGTAATGTCTCAAGAAAAAGTTTTAGCAGCTGAAAAAGCACTTGAAAGCCTTGCTTTGAACGAAGAAGTGAATATCAAGGAAGTCAAAAACAAAAAAGAAGAAAAAGTTGAAAAATCTACTGAAAAAGATGTAAAATCTGGAAAATCTGATGAAAAATCTGCTGAAAAATCAACAGAAGAAAAAACTAACGATGAAGATACTAATGTAAAATCTGAATCTACAGTTGGTACTGAAAATGGATCCAATTCAAGCGAATCACCAGTATCTGGTGAATCCAATAATGAAATTGGTTCAAACAGTTCTGCTAATCCTAATGGACCTAATTCAAATAATCCACATCCTGCTTCTGCTTCTCTTTATGTTGGGGAACTTGACCCTTCTGTTTCAGAAGCTATGCTTTTTGAACTTTTCAATCCAATTGGACCAGTTGCTTCAATCCGTGTTTGTCGTGATGCTGTAACAAGAAGATCTCTTGGTTATGCTTATGTTAATTTTCATAACGTTAATGATGGTTGTCGTGCTTTAGATGATTTAAACTATACCGTTTTAAAAAATAAACCTATCCGTATTATGTGGTCTCAACGTGACCCCTCAGCACGTCGTTCAGGTGCTGGTAATGTTTTTATTAAAAATTTAGATCCCGCTATTGATAATAAGGCTCTTCATGATACTTTTGCAGCTTTTGGTAAAATCTTATCTTGTAAAGTTGCAATTGATGAATTTGGTAATTCAAAAGGTTATGGTTTTGTTCATTATGAAACTCCCGAAGCTGCTGATGCTGCAATTGCTCATGTTCATGGTATGTTACTTAACGATAAAAAAGTTTATGTTGGTCACCATGTTGCTAAAAAGGAACGTTTGTCAAAATTTGAAAAACTTAAATCAAATTTTACAAATGTTTATGTTAAAAATATTGATTCTGAAGTAACTGAAGATGAATTATCAAAACTTTTCAGCAAATTTGGTGAAATTACTTCTATTTCAATCTCAAGAGATAATGATAATAACTCACGTGGTTTTGGTTTTGTTAATTTCCAAAATCACGAAAATGCTTCACAAGCTGTCGATGAATTAGATGATTATGAACTTAAAGGTAAAAAGCTTGTTGTTTGTCGTGCACAAAAGAAATTTGAACGTGAAGAAGAACTTAGACGTCAATATGAAGCTGCTCGTCTTGAAAAACTTAGTAAATATCAAGGTGTTAATTTATATGTTAAAAATTTAGACGAAGATGTCAATGATGACGAACTTCGTAATGAATTTTCAAACTTTGGTACAATTACTTCAGCAAAAGTTATGACTGATGAAACTGGTAAATCACGTGGTTTCGGTTTTGTTTGCTTTTCTTCACCTGATGAAGCAACAAAAGCTGTAACTGAAATGAATCAACATATGGTTCGTGGTAAACCACTTTATGTTGCTCTTGCTCAACGTAAAGATGTTAGAAAATCACAACTTGAGCAACAAATTGCTGCACGTAATCAAATTCGTCTTCAACAACAAGCTGCTGCTGCTGGTATGCCAGGTCAATATATTCCTGGTCCAATCTTTTATGGTGGTGCTCAACAACCTGGTTTTGTTCCACCTGGTGTACGTGGTGGATTCCCAACTCCTAATGCTCAATTCTTTCAAGGAATCCCTGGTCGTCCTGGTCAACCAGTCCCACAACAAGCTTGGCCACGTGGAGCTGTACCACCAAGTGGACAACCTTTTTATGGTATCCCACCACCACCTGTCAATGCTTATAATAGCTATTTACCACCTGGTGCAGCTGGTAATGCTCCTCCTTTAGGCCCAAGTGCTGCAAATGTACAAGGTCAACAAGGTAATGTACAAGGTCAACAAGTACGTGGTGTACCAGGTAACACTAATAATAATGATGGTCCTAATGGTATTAGAGGTGGTGTTCCATCTATTGGAGCTCATAATCATCAAAATGTTGCTTCTAATGTACCTAATGTTGGTGGTACACCTTATCCACCACAAGGTATTCCTTCTAATTTTGGACAAATCCCAGTTGGTCAACTTCCTGGTCCAAATGCTACACAACAACAACGTGGTTCAAATATTAGAAATGGTATTAATGGTAATAATGGTGCTGATGGTTTAGCACAATCTACACCTGATGACCAAAAACAAATTTTGGGTGAAACCCTTTATCAAAAAGTTTTAGCAATGCATCAACCACATGTTGCTGCTAAACTTACTGGTATGCTTCTTGAAATTGAAACTGCTGAACTTATCGCTCTTTTAGAAGATGATGCCGCTTTACAATCGAAGGTTAATGAAGCTTTTGCTGCATATAAAGAATATATTAAATTACAAACTGGCGAAGATGTTACTGCCTAATTGTTGTTAATTAATTTTAATTAATATTAACTTATTAATTATTATTATTAATTAACTGATTATTATTTTTTTAATAATAATATCTAGTTGTTCTCTTTTCTCTTTTCTAATTTCTATTTTATTCTCTTATGTTTGTCTCTATTGCAAGTTAAAAAAAAAAAAAATTTAAAAAAAAACTTAAAAAAATTTAAAATAAAACAAATAAATAAGTCTAAGAATTAAATATATTATGGGTGCTACAGGATTGCGGGAAAGTAAATAATAAGTAAATGATAATAAATAAATAATAAGTAAATGATAATAAATAAATAAACCTAAGTAAAATAATATATGATATAGATAGAAATAAATAACCATAAATTTGGTGTTAATGACTGGTAACTGGTAGCTTTTAAAGGATATACGGTAAATTTACATAGGATTACTAAAAAAAAACTTAAAGAAAAAAATATTTGTGTTTGGGTGTATTTTTATATCAATTTAATAGTAAATTTTTTTACAATTTTATAGTGTGTTTTAATTTAAATTTTAATACATAGTTCATGTTTTATTCTGGTTTTTATTTTTCAAAAATGTCCAAAATTTATAGATTTGTAATATAACTTTTTCATACTATGATGACAGCAACTTTTTTTATTTTTTATTATATTAATGAGTATCTATCGTTAAAAATTAAAAATTACTTCAAAAGTACACCTTGTTTATAAGAATATTATTTATGTAATTTTTATTAATTTCTAATATGTATTTGTGTTTTTATAAATAAGAATAATCTCTAAAACTGCTTCATGGAGCTTTTTTTTTAAGGTCTTAGTTACTGGTAACTAAGGCAGTGGAGGATCACACACAAGTGTCCTAGATACGGGCCATACATATTATACATGGAAACTTTTTGTACATTTTTTATATTATTTATTGTTTATTGCATTATTTATTTACATTTTTGTTTACATTTTTATTTACATTTTTGTTTACATTTAGAGTATTATTTATTATTATGACAGTGGATTTCAAGAAATTCTATGCGAAATTAAGGAACCCTGTAGGAATCCGTTGCTATATTTGTTTTGAATAGACAAGAAAAATCTATTCTTACTGGTATAGTGTTGCTATAGATTTCCGATTTTACGGTTTCCATTTGGAATCCACTTAGTTTCCATGGTTACACAAGAATTACTGGAACCTTGAAATTGTTTCATTAGCACTTTTACGATTTCATAGGGTTTCCTTCTGTTTGTCTCTGTGTATTATTGTGTTATTATCTATTGTGTTGTTATATTGTTATTGTATTATTATATTGTTATTGTATTATTATATTATATTATTATATTATATTATTATATTATATTGTATTACATTGTTATACTTCATTTCTTATCATACAAAAATTAACCGCTCTAATCTTTGTTAATAGTAAATCACCATGGTAACCACTTTCAGATTATTTACTGTATATTATTATACAATAGCAGATTAGACTATTATAGATTATATGGAGAAATACATAGAGTGTATAGTAATAAATGATAAAAATACATAAGCAAACAAGTATCTATTTACACAATAAACGTATATACTAAATTATATACAAACTAAATATAGTGTAAATGTAAATATTAGTGTGGCCCTACAAAACGGTTTGTACATAATTATACGTAAAACGTGACACAACAGATCCCCATAGCAACAACATGGAAGAAAAATGCGGGATAAAGATAAGGCAAGTGTAATCTATCGGAGAAAAAATGTGGAAGTTCGGATTTTGAAAGTGGGGATTAATTTCCCAAGAAGATAAAAGGAGGAGAAATGTTGGATTTTTTTATTATTTTTTATTATTTTTATTTAATATTTTAATTAATATTTTAACTACTATTTTAATTATTATTTTAATTATTTTTATTAATTATTTTTATTAATTTCTTACCTCTTAAACTACTCATAATGAATAAAAATTTATTCAAAAATAAATTATTATTTAGTAATAATAATAGTTCACAAATTAACTATGTGTTGCTAAGGAAATTTTCACAGACTAGTTATTGTGGTTTACATAGAAATTTGTTGACTAAGCCTTTGAAAAAGTATCATCATCAAACATTTGGAAGCGATTTTCAAGTTCCTTTTGGTAATAATATTAATAATAATAGTAATAGTAATAGTAATAAAATTCGTTCACCTTATTGTTCTAAAATATCTAATATTCAATTGTTTAGATATTTTTTGGTTTCTTTGTTTGCTTCTTCAAAAGGATTATTAAAAATTGCTACAAAGTGTTTACCTTTTATACCTAATGTTCTTATTAAAGAATTTTTATATCCAATATATTGTGGTGGAGAGAATTCAAAAGAGGTTATAAACACTATAAGGGAACTTCAAAAGAATGGATTTTCACAGGTTTTACTATCTTATTCAGTTGAAAATGCAGAAGAGACTCCTAAGGGTAAAAGTGAAACAAGTAAAATTATTAATAATAATGAAATATGCATTGCATCCGTATTGAAACAAAATGTTGATGATATATTTATAAATTCTAATTGTACTAAAGAAAATCCAGGTTTAATTGTAATAAAACCATCAGGAATGACAAATGAAGCTGCTTATGTATTAAGAAATTATAATTCAACTGATGAAAAAATTATTCAACTAAAAGAAAAATACTTGGAATCAATAAGATCTGTTTGTAAACATGTGGAAATGTGGAATAATACTGAAAAAGGTAAAGGAAAATGTATTGTAATGATTGACGCAGAAAAATATAATATGCAAAATGGGGTTTATGATACACAAAGAGAAATGATGAAAGAATTTAATAGAAATGGTAACGTAATTGTTGAAGGTACAATTCAAATGTATTTACAAGATTCAATTGATGTATTGAAAAAGGAAATTAAATTAGCAAGAGAAGGTAATTATAAATTAGGTTTTAAATTAGTACGTGGTGCTTATATAGAATCAGAACCAAATAGGAATAAAATAATTTTTAATAAAAAATCAGATACTGATAATTGTTACAATGAAGGTGTAAGAATATGTATTGAAGATGCTTCTGATGTTGTTAAAAAATTAATTGTTGCTACTCATAATCGGGAATCAATGAAAAAGGCAGATTCACTTTTATCTTTAAGGGAATCAAAAGGTTTAGAAGATAATAGCAAGGATAAAAGAATTTCTTTTGCTCAATTAATGGGAATGTGTGACGATGATGCTTATTTTTTAATTAATAACAAAAGATCTGTCTACAAATATGTTCCTTGGGGTCCAATTCCAGAAATGAAGGAGTATCTACGTCGTCGTTTAGATGAAAATGGTACAAGTGTCACTCAACGTGGTCGGGAACCTTTAATGGCTTCTTTAAGGGAAATACGTTATCGTTTACGACTATAAATATGAATGATTTGTAAACATGGGTATGTTTATAAACTATTTCATTTGTTTAAAGACATGTACGATTTACGATTAGTGGGAGAGCTTTATGGTTATGTAATTTAGTTAGTATATTATAATTTATTTATTATTTGTTTGTTTGTTTGTTTGTTTGTTTGTTTGTCTATTTAGAGTTATTCTCATCTCAGTGCATTCAATACATATACATACACATATACATACACGCAAAACAGGATGAGGAATTTCAAGGTTTCCATTTAGAGTTCTGAGAAATTCCCTATGTAAAGTTAGAATCCTATAGGAATACTTTTGTATTTTCTGTTTTCTAGATTCAGTATTACTATAGGTTTCCTTGTGTTTCCCCGCAGAATATGATTTGTTTTAATGCGATTATGTAATAAACAGAGCCAAATTATTACTACTATTGTCATGGAAATGCATTGTTTGTATTTACGCGTACGAGTATATTACTTTGTATTACACGAACTCGCCGCTTAGATACATGTTGTCATGGAGACATATATTCTGCCTCGATGTATACAGTATTATAGTATTATAGTATTATAGTATTATAGTATTATAGTACAGTACAGTACAGTACTATAGTATAGTATAGTATTATAGTACAGTACTATACACACGGTTGTATAGTATATAATATTCATATAATTCATTGTATTTCTTTATCTGCTACATTTATTTTCATTCATATATTATGCAGTATACATAAAGTAGTGATTACATAATATACAACAATAATTACATAAGCACACTCACGTAGAATACAGCTGGCAGATCACCGTGAACTGCCATTGTGTTTATATATATATTTTTTATTATTTATTATATATTTTTTATTATTTATTATAACTTATGTAAATTATTTGCTATAGTTTATTTTATTGTATTTTTATAAATTACTCTATAAATTATACTATAAATTACTCATAATTACTCTTGTCTTCAGATTACGTTTATACTATAATAAAACTAAAAGTAAAGTTCCCATTAGTCACAATCATACAAGCATTACATAATAGCATTAATTACATAATTATTAAACGTATTACAAAATATTACGTATTTATAGGGCTTTATTTTCCTTGTTTATTTATTTTATTTATTTTTTTATTTTTTTATTTTTTTATTTTATTTATTTTTTTATTTTTTTATTTTTTTTATTTTTTTTATTTTTTTTATTTTTTTTATTTTTTTTATTTTTTTTATTTTTTATTTTTTATTTTTTATTTATTATTTAGTACTAATATTTTCTAGTCAAAACAACATCAGTAAGTAAATTTACGTAATTTTTTCCTTGTTTGTTTACTTTTTCTCCTCATTTATCAGCATTTATTAATTAAATAAAAAAATTATTCATTCTCATTGGCTCGATTTTTTTTGTTTACTTTTTACTCCCAATTAGGAAACACAACATTATTTTTTTTGCATATAATTTTGCCTTGTTTTTTTACTATAAATTTGCCTCTTTCGCCCCCGATTTTTATTTCTTTTTCTTTTTCTTTTTCTTTTTCTTTTTCTTTTTTTCTTTATAAGTTTCGATTTTAAATTTTAAATTTAAAATTCCCTAGAAACTAAAAAAAAATTAGAGGTTTGTATTGAAAACAATACTATACCCTGATTGAATAATTACATAATGACATAATGATATACAATAGAAACAACGCACTAATAAACGCTCAGTTTGATTGCTGGTCTTTCTATACACTAATAAATAACAAATAAAGTAACAATAGCAAATTTCAGCTTTCACTGTGTGTTATTAGTGTGTTGTTTGTTGTGCTTTGTGTTATTATCTTTATTAGTTTATTAGTTTATTAGTTTATTAGTTTATTAGTTTATTAGTTGTTATTATTATTCTTATTCATATGTATTCATAGCTAACAAATAGATGGATGTCGGAGATTCGCCGGACGATATTGTTCAAAAAACAAAGAAACTGACAAACCAATATGGAGATACAAACGTTGACCCGAGGATGTCAAAATCTGTACATCCAGAGGAAAATGTAGACAAAAATGAACTTTATAATCAGAAAAGTCCATTTGCAGACATGTTACGTTCCTCTTTCCCTGTAGAGGCTTCTCATAATATTCAAACCCCACCTATCTCAAGAGAAAATGCTACTGAATACGCTAACAACAACAAGGTAAATGGTAACAATAATACAGACAGTGACACAAGTGGTGACACAAGTAAAAAGATAAATGGTAATAATAATAATAATGAGCACACAGATATCAATCCACTAGCACCCAAAGCAACAAAAAAAGAAGTACAGAAAGGTCAGAATGAAGCAGAAGTTGAAAACATGCCAAAACTCCAATCTGATAAGCACGATGTTAACATAAATGGTGATTACAAACCAATAAACAAAGAAGCAGATAAAGCAAAACAAAAACAAGATGCTGAACTAAAAAATCTAAATGTTCCTACTGGAAACAGTAATACAAACTCAACTGCTAGCACTAACAAAATTGATAAACCTACTGATAAAGTAATTCCACCAAGTTTCACCACAGTCGGCTGGAAAGAAGTCGGTGGCTTTGTTGAAGGTTTAAAAACTCCAGAAGGAAGAGCAAACATTTTTGAACAATCAACTCTACTCGAAAATTATCTAGAGGATAGATATTATGGTGATTGGTATCACAATACTGCTGGTATAGTCTTAACTGGTTTTTTCGCATACTTGGCTGGAAGATGGAATTTCGGCTTTTCCGGTTTAATTATCGTACTTTTATTCGCTTCAACATATTATAGAACCTCAATTAGAAGATTCCGTAGAAATGTAAGAGATGATATTACAAGAGAAACCGCTCTTAAAAAAATTGAAACGGATTTTGAAACTTTGGAATGGTTAAATACTTTTATGACTAAATTTTGGGTCATTTATGAACCTGCTCTTTCAGGTACAATTATGAGCATTGCTAATGATCAATTAGCTGGAAATACACCACAATTTATTGAAGGTTTAGCTATAGATACTTTTACTCTAGGAACAAAACCACCTCGTATTGAACAAGTTAGAAGTTTCCCTAAAACTGAAGCTGATATCGTTGTCATGGATTGGAAATTTTCATTTACTCCAAACGATACTGAAGATATGACTGCAAGACAACTTGAAACAAAAGTAAATCCAAAAATCGTTCTTAAAGTTCGCCTTGGAAAAGCAATGATTTCAAAATCTTTCCCTATCTTAGTTGAAAATATGTCATTTGCCGCTCTCTTACGTGTTCGTATTAAAATGATTTCAAATTTCCCACATATTAAAACTGTAGATATCTCATTCCTTAATCCAATCGATTTCGATTTCGTTTTAAAACCAATCGGTGGTGAAACTTTTGGTGTAGATGTTAATTTCTTACCAGGTTTAGACTCCTTTATTAAGGAAATGGTTCATTCCAATATTGGTCCAATGATGTATGCTCCCCACTTTTTTGAAGTTAACGTTGAACAGTTACTTGCAGGAAATGCAAATCTTTCGGTAGGTGTTCTTTCTGTAACTTTAAATTCTGCTCAGGGTATAAAAGGTGAAACCGGTCTTGGTATGACTGTAGATCCTTATGTTACATTGTATTATGTTCCAAATGATGAGCTTGCAAGAACTTCTATTAAAAAGGAAACTCTTGCTCCTCGTTGGAATGAAAATAAACTACTTTTAGTAAAAAATTTTGGAGATACTTTGTATTTACATTTATACGATTATAATTCTCGTAGAAAGGATTCTGATCTTGGTGCTGCTTCTTTCCCATTAGCAAAATTACAAAAAAGTTCTTCCGATATTTCTTCTCTTGTATGTCCTATCATTCGCAATGGTAAACCGAATGGAGAATTAACTTTTGACGTACAATTCCTTCCTGTTCTCACCGGAAGAACTCTTGAAGATGGTACAAAAGAACCACCTCCAAATTTGAATACTGGTTTGCTTAATTTCACTATTCATCAAGCTAAAGATCTTGATAAGTCAAAATCACTTGTTGGCTCACTTTCTCCTTATGTTGAATATATTATAAATGATAAAGTTGTTCATACTTCTGCACGTAAAAAACGTACAAATAATCCTTCATGGGAAGAATCTTATGAAGCAATTATCACAAATAAAAAGAAAACTAAGGTTGGACTCGTGATTAAGGATAATCGTACAGGTTCTGATTTAGAAGTTGCATATTGGACGGGTTCTCTTTCTTCTGCAATTGAACAAATTCAAAATGGAAATGACTGGTTTAATCTTACTTCAATGGGTCAAGTACGTCTTAGTCTTGATTGGCGTCCAGTTGAACTTAAAGGTTCAGTTGATTCTATTGAAGCATACTCACCTCCTGTCGGTGTTTTACACATTCGTATGATTAAGGCTACGAACGTACGCAATCTTGAAACTGTAGGAAAAGTGGATCCATATGTTAGATTAATGATTAACAACTTTATGCGTGGACGCACTTCTACACTTGATAATAATCTCAATCCAGAATGGGATGAAGTTGTTTATGCAAAAGTTTATGGTACAAACGCACGTGTTGTTCTCGAAGTTATGGATTCTGAATCAAATGGTAAAGATCGTCCGCTTGGGTCCTGCTCTTTTGATGCATCAGAGTGCATTAAGAAAGGTTCTGATGGCAAATATAAAGAATTTGTAGATGATCGTGTAAGGTCAGGTGATTTGGTTTTGAAAAATAAATCTCCAAAGGGTACTTTATATTACAAAGTTTCATTTTTCCCTACTCTTCCAGTTATGAGTCCTAAGGAGATTGAAGAAGAAGAAAAGGAAAAGAAAGAGCAAGAGGAAAACAACAAGTATAAGCAAAAGACTGATAGTAAAGATGATGTAGCTAAGAGGGATAAGGATGCAAAGGAACCACAAACTTCTAAGGAATCACAAGCCGCAAAGGAGCCACAAGATACAAAGGGACCACAAACTGCAAAGGATGTAAAAGAGTCCAAAGATGAAAAAGATTCAAGAAAAAGTACAAGTAATGATACAAAGGAAGCAACTAAATCAGGCGATAAATCTAAAACTGATACTAATAGTAAAGAACAAGGAAAAGAGTCATCTAATGCAGAACAAAGTGGCGAATTTAAAAAACTTAAGCTTTCATTCGACGAACTTATTAAATATAAATCTGGATTACTTACTGTTAATTTAATCTCTGGTAAATTTACAGAGAAGAAAGTTTACTTTGAAATTTTAACTGATAATTATATTTATCCTTCTTATTCTTCATCAAGAATTGAGAAACCTAGTCAGACTTTTAATGATTTCTCTGATGTAATTATTCGTGAATTGGAGTATTCAAAATTAATTTTAAGAGTTGTAACTAAACAATATTTTGCTACTGATGATGACATCATTGCTATTAAAGAATTTCCAACATTTGAATTATTAAAAAAGGGATTTAATAAACCTCTCACATTAGAAATTCCTGGAAAAACAGATAATAATTTGGTTAAGATTTCATTTGGATGGATTCCATTACTTATGAAGATTGATCGTACGGAATCATTTTTTGATCAGGGAGAAGTTAAAATTGAAGTACTTAGAGCAGAGAATTTACCTTCAGCAGATCATAATGGTAAATCTGATCCATATGCAATATTCACATTATATGGAATAAAAGCACATAAAACTAAAACAATAAAAAAGACATTAAATCCTGTATGGAATGATGTATTTACAATTAATGTTAGAAGTTTAACTAATGATAAATTAGTTGTTGATGTATTTGATTGGGATATGGGACCAACAGATGATGATTATTTAGGTGGAGCTAAACTTGGATTTGAGAATTTAAAACCTGATTCTGTTCAAGAATTTGTTTTAAATCTTGTTGGTAAAAAGGGTAATGATGCAGGTAAACTTTATGGTAGGATGATGTATAATCCTATGTATATTTCACGTAAAGCAACAGTTACATCAGATAAATTTGCAGGAGCAATTAATGCGCCAATAAATGTAGTTAAATCAGTTGGTGGAGCACCATTAAAGACAGTTGGAGTTGCATCTTCTGGTGTTAAAAAAGGAGCTCATGCGATTGCTGGAATATTCCATCATAAGCATAAGACTGTTAATTCTGAAACTGGTGAAGAAATTGAAAGTGAATTTTCAAGTTCAGACAATGAGGGAGAGTTTGAAAAGGGATCTAATGAAACTTCTAATGGACAAAGAAATGGAAATGGAAATGATAATACAAATGAACATAGAAATGCTAAACATGAAAGTAGTTATTTAGAAGATGATGATAGACAAGATGAATATTTGAATTCTAAAAACAATGGGGGTAATATTTTTTCAAGTTTAAATCCACTTTCTTCAGTGAAATCAAATCATAAACGTAGTGTTTCGAATGACACTACGTCTTCAGCTACACCGTCACAAAATGGAAGTATTAAGGATTCATTTGTTCTTGCAGGTATTGTAATTTTATCAGCAACAGGAATGCCGAATGGATCCCATATACAAATTAAAGTTGTTGCTTATAATGGTAAACGTGAAAAGGATTTATATAAAACTAAATCTATTAAAGCATCAAATGGACAACCTAAATGGGATGAATCTTTTCAATCTCGCGTTGCTTCTGATAGTACTATTGCATTTAAACTTCGTGTAAAGAAAACTTTAGGAAGAGATGAACATTTAGGACAAGCAACTTTACCTCTTGATAGGGCAATTGGTGAACCACAATGGTTGGATATACCAAATGGAGGAAAATTACAAGTGCGCTTAAACGTTAACTGATGGTAATATTGAGTGTTATTTATGTTTGGATATTTTATTTATTATTTTGAATTGTTTTGAATTGTTTTGAATGTTTTGAATGCTTTTGAATGAATAATATTGTAATTTATTTACTATTGAAATTAAATAAAAATAAAAATAAAAAATAAGAACTTTTTGTAGAAACAATTAAACCGTGAATTCATTTAAAATATAAAATATTTTTAAAGTATTCTCTTAGAAAATAGGACTATTTTTAAAAAAACACCAACGTTTAAACTTACAGTGTAGCAAAGATATACAAAAAAGAAGATAGCGATTGAGAAAAGGAAATCTGTGGAAACCACAAATATACACATAGTAAACTCTATAGAAACCGTAAAAACCGGAAACCTATAGGAATGCCCTAAATGAAAACAAAAATATAGTACAGTATGTATTTTTTGTTTTCAAAATACAGGTTTGCACAAGTATTACTATAGGATTCCTTGTTTTTTTTGAGAATTTCTTGAAATACTGTATAGATAAGATCCCTTTAACATTAATGACAGACACTATGAAAGTAGAGAATGACAATTTGTTACAAATGCATACAGCATTTTATTTTATTTTATTTTATTTTAATTTATTTTAATTTATTTTAATTTATTTTAATTTAATTTAATTTAATTTAATTTAATTTATTGTTGTTATTATTCTATGCCAAAGACAAAATAAGCATTAAAAAAAGCTGGAAAGCTTTTAAATATATATATACATGTAAATTTGTAAATAAAGAATTCAATAAATAATAAATAATACATCTTTTTTATCCTATTTACTACTTGTATTGATTATAATTTATAATATAACTCGAAGTTATTCTTTACCTTATCCTTAACTAATAATAAAAAATATTAAAAACTATTAACTAATATTAACAAACCGTTTATTAATATCTCAAATCACTTTGAAATAAATCTACTTGGGTCTAAAATGTGCTGCTTAATAAATTTCTTCAGTTGCAATAAAAAACAATATAATAACTCCTTACAGGAGAAACTTTCTGTTAAGTCTGATAGAAAAAGTTCAAGTTCTAGTATTAAATCTAGACAAACATCAATTTGGTCAGCGTTTTCACCCGCCTCTTCTTATTGTTCTGATAATAGTAAATATCAAACATGTCGAGAAAAGTTTTACATGGATTCTGATGATTACAGTTTAGGTGAAAAAAGTACTAAAAGTGCAACTACAACTAGAACTACAAAAAGTATTAAAAGTTCCAAAAGTCTTGGCGAATCTACATTAATATCTCTTCTCTCTGAAATATCAAAATGGATACATTCAGTAGAGACACCAAGTTAAATTCTTTACGTACAAACGATTTACATTAAATTATTAACTGTATTAATGTTTAAAATGTTACCCACTTGGGTTTCTATTGGTATTCTGTTAGGTTTTTTTATTTATTCTTTTTTATTTATTCTTTTTATTTTATTCTGTTTTATTTTCTGTTTTTCTTATTTTAGTCCTATTTTGTATTGGTTGTTATGGATAGGATTTGTTTTAGTATGTATATTAAATGTTAATTAAATTATAAGTTATGATATTCAAATAATAATAAAAATAAGAATAAATAAATGTGTATGTAATGCAAACAATAATAATAAATTTAATTAATAATTGTATAATTCAGTTAATATCAATATCTATTATTTACATATGAAACTATATACATTTTAAAGTTGAGATATTATAGGATTCTAGAAACATAAACATAAACTAGGTTTTTTTTGGACAGTTTTAAGATTCCAGGTACATTATTATAAGCGATATTGAATTAGGTTATTTTTAAGAATTTCAGGTACATTGCTCTAAGCGAATCGTAATGTTTTCCCATTTTGCTCAAATGGCTATGATTAAGACTAATTAATTAATTAATTAATTAATTAATTAATTAATTACTTTAATAATTTTAAAAGAACATTTAAAACAAGAAATACCATCAAACTTTATAAGATATTATTAACTAACCAATTTGTCATTGCCAGTCCACTAAAATACGATTTTGTAGTTTTGTTTTGAATTGAAATATTTTCCTTTGATATGCTGTCATTGCTTTCAGATTTATTTTCGATATATTCAGTGTTTATACTTTCTATATTTTTATTATTGTCTGTAAATTCATTTTCTATCCCTTTTTTCTCAATGAATTTACTTAATTTTTTATCTATTACCTGATACTCATTTTCACCCGAATACAATATCGAAGAGTAAGAAAATTCTGGCTTGAATTTGCTATTCAAGGTTAATATTTTGGATTTTCCAAGCGAGAAGTTTATAATACACATAATGTTATCATTTAATATTAATTTAATGCTTATTAATATTTAATTATAATATCAATAAATAGTATATTCTATTGTATGTTAATATATTTGAAAAACTCAATATAATGTCTGAATATGAAGAAGAATAAATAATAAGAAATAAATAAACAAACAATGTAACAGAGTAAATGTGCACTTAAAAAATAAATGTATACATATAGCATTAAAAAAGTTATCTTTATCCAAGTAAACAAACATGTAAATAAGGGTCTGCATATAAATAAGTTATAAATAAGTTATAAATAAGTTATAAATAAGTTATAAACAAACTATAAATAAATTATTTATAGGTACAAATAGGAATACATATACAAATACACAAAGTGTATTTGTATAATTGTTTACTATTAGTCCAATGTAAACAAATAGCAGACATTCTGATAACCTTTGGTGTTCCAACTTGTAACCACTAATATTCTTTAAAATATTCCAAAAAAAATTTAAAAAATCTAAAAAAATGTAAAAGTGCTGGAGAAATTTTAAATAAAAAAAAAGTGCTGTAAAAATTTTAAATAAAAAAGAAAAAAAAGTGCTGGAAAAATTTTTACCACATAGTAAAAAAACTATGCAAGGATTTTTAGACATTCCCAGGTGTAAAGCTTTTTGAATATAAATATACCCAGTAATGTCCAAAATTTTTTTAAAAAAAATAACCAAAACTGTTTTAATAATTAACTTACCTAATCTGAATCCAATCTTACTTATAGCTTACCAAACATGACTGACACTTATAATTTCACTTTTACTTATCCAATGCAAGGATACAATGCATATAATAATCCCCATGACACTTCTTATGCTTATGAATATGCTTCTAACTATGCTTATGAATATAA
>JAJMCY010000359.1:0-2500 GCA_030565755.1 Ascobotryozyma cognata
TATTATATTATTATATTATATTATATTATATTATTATATTATATTATATTATTATATTATATTATATTATATTATATTATTATATTATAGTATTATATTATAGAATTATATCATATTATATCATATTATACTATTATTATTGTAAACTTTTATACTATAACAAATATTCAATTCAGTAGAATAGAAAGCATTATATAATAAACATATACAGTAAAATGTATAATTACATAAGCACACATGCATGTGATTACATAATGACATAACAACTCATAACCATAGTAACCGATAAACTCGGTTCATACTAAAAATTATTTGTGCCTTAACGTTGATGTATTTAATTTTTTATTTATTATTTTTTATTTATTAACTATTATTTTATTTTTTATAAAACAGCATTAATTTGTTTATTTATTATACTAACAATAGATATAATTAGTAATATAATAATATAATATAATATAATATAATAGTATAATACAATATAATATAATATAATAATATAATAATAAATAAAATAATATAATAATAAATAAAATAATAAATAATAAATAAAATAATAAATATTAGTAATAAATTATACAATTATTATAACTATAACTATGAGCTTCAAAGGGGCAAAAAAAGCAATAGCAAGAACTCCATATAAAATTTATCATGCTACAGATGGAATTATTCAACAAAAAAATAAATCAAATAATGAAGAAGATGTACTTGTCACAGAATGGGAAAAAGATCTCACAATAGGTCAAAAAGGTCTAGAAGAAATTTATAATGAAACTAATAAATTTGTTGCTCATTGGCATGCAGCATTAAATGGTCAAACTGATTTTGGTGAAACATTACGATTATTTTATGACTTAATTCCTGATGAAAGTGTAAATGCTGTTAATAATTCTATTAATAATAAAAATAATTCTATTAGTAATAACAATATTAATTTAGAAAAATTAATTTCAACTGTAGATGAATATTCTGATGCTATGGAAATAATTAAAGGTAGGGTAAGTCCACTTATTGATATGTTATTAACACATGTTGCAGAATCAAGTAATACTGTTAAAGAAGAATTTGAAATAATTTTAAAAGAATTAAAAAAAAGAAAACGTAAGAAAATTGATTTAGAAAGATTTAATGAATCAGTTTTAAAAATTGAAAAAAAGGGTCCAAATTTATCTGAAAAAGATAAAATTAATTTAGCAAAAGTTAAAATTGATTTAGAAAATGCAACAACAATTTTTATACAACATAATGATTATGTTCATAATATTATTCCAAAATCATTAACTTTTTTAAATGATTTTTTAACTTGTACAACAACAATGTTAGTTATGATAATGGCTGATGTTTTTAGAAGATCTTTAGATACTTTACAATCATTTGTTGATCAATCAAATCTTATTAATAATGTAAAAAAATTAAATTTATCTTCAAATGATTTTGAATCATTAACAATTTATAATTCTTTAAATCATCATCATCAATTATATGATTTAAGTCTTGAACAAATTGAAAAAGATTGGCATGAAACTTTTGTTATAACTCAATCTAAAGTTGAATCACAATTAGCTTTATTAAATGATCCAATTTCAAGTCATACTTCAAAATTACCTAGAATTGTATTATCAACTGCTAAACATGGTATTCATAATAGTGAAAAAGCTGGTAAAGAAACTTTTAATTTTCTTAAAAATACAATTGATGAACGTCATAGATCAAGAATAAAACCAACTGATCCGATAAATGGTATTTTTAGATATGATTCTATTAATTTATCTAAGATGAGTAATCAATCATCCCCACCATCACCAACTGTTTCTTCTTCACCAACTAAATCTTCAATTCCTAAATCTGATTTAAATTTATCTCCATCTTCTCCAGTTGCTACTAATAATAATTCTAATACTGATTTTATTGCATCTCCTGTATCTCCTACTATTATCCCACCTACTTCGGCTGCTTCTGCTATTAAATTATCATCACCAGTTCAAAATAATCCGTCATCACCAATTCAAAATAATAATAACCTTTCTAAAATGGAAAATTCTTTGTCTTCTACTAATTTAAATGAAAATGATTTTAATCCAACTTTTTCACCTACAACTCCAACTACTTTACAAAATAAAATATCATCTGATTCAGCCGATATAAGAGCTGATACACCATCAACTGATGATTTAACTAATCCATCACCACTTGTTAATAATTTTACTGAATTTGATGAAGATGATCATATAGTAAAGGATGAAACAAATGGGAATAAAAGTTCTAATAATTCTGTTAGAATAGGTTCACCTTTAAGTGCTTCTGCTAATAATTCTTCATTTATAGATAATTTAAATAAAGAAGAAGATAATAATTTTAAAAATATTGAAAAATCAAATGAAACGAATTTATTAAGTTCACCTGTTCAAATTGATAATCATTTAAAACCATCTGCTAATCCATCTTCAAAAGGTTCTGATTCACATACTGAAAATAAAATACCAGGAGGTTTATATTC
>JAJMCY010000359.1:7500-15758 GCA_030565755.1 Ascobotryozyma cognata
CAGCTAATGTCCCCCCTCCCCCTGAAAGAAAATTGGTAAGAAATACTCATTGGAAACATTTGTATATTGATGATATTTTATCTATGCCTGATAAATGGGAATATCCTTTCTTTGCAGCTTGGGATACAGCTTTCCATTGTATTCCTCTTGCCATGGTTGATCCTGAATTTGCTAAAAAACAACTTGATTTACTTACTAGAGAATGGTATATGCATCCTAATGGACAAATCCCTGCATACGAGTGGAATTTTTCGGATGTAAATCCTCCAGTTCATGCATGGGCTACTTATCGTGTCTTTAAAATTGGTAGAAAATTATATGGATATGAAGATCTTGATTTTCTTGAAAGAGTTTTCCAAAAACTTCTTATGAATTTTACATGGTGGGTAAATCGTAAGGATGCTGATGGTAACAATGTATTTGAGGGTGGATTTTTGGGTTTAGATAATATTGGCGTTTTTAATAGATCAGAACCTTTACCTACTGGCGGTACATTAGAACAAGCAGATTCTACTGGATGGATGGCATTTTACTCACTTAATATGCTTAATATTGCTTTAGAACTTGCAAAGACTAGAAAAGTTTATGAAGATATTGCAAATAAATTTTTTGAACATTTTTTATTTATAGCGGATGCTATGTCTTTTTCTACAGGAGTTTCAGATGATGAAGAACAATCTCTTTGGAATGAACAGGATGGATTTTATTATGATAGTATTTCTTGGGGACCTAAAAATCGTATTCAATTACCTGTAAGATCATTGGTGGGGTTGATTCCCTTATTCGCTGTTTTAGCAATTGAGCCTGCTGTTTTGGATGTATTCCCACAATTTGCTAAAAGATTAAATTGGTTTGTTAAACACAAAACTGGAATATCTAAAAGAAATATAGCAGCAATGGATGAAAGAGGAAGGGGTAAAAGATTGTTATTAGCACTTGTAAGTAAGGAAAGATTGCAAAGAATTCTTCAACGTATGTTAGATGAGGATGAATTTTTATCAAATTATGGTATTCGTTCATTATCAAAATATCATAAAGATCATCCATACACATGGGAAGTTAATGAACAAAATTTTACAGTTGACTATGTCCCAGGTGATTCTAATTCAGGTATGTTTGGTGGTAATTCGAATTGGCGTGGACCAATTTGGTTTCCAACGAATTTCTTACTTATTGAATCATTGCAAAGATTTCATTTATACTATGGAGAATCATTAAAGGTTGAATTTCCGAAAAATTCTGGAAATATGGCAACTTTAAAAGAGGTTGCGGAAGGTTTACAAAGTAGATTAGTTGGACTATTTACACGTGATACAAAGACAGGTAAAAGAGCTTGTAATGGGGGATATGAAAAAATGGATAATGATCCTCATTATAGAGATTATTTACAATTTCATGAATTTTTCCATGCGGATAATGGTAAAGGGCTTGGTAGTACACATCAAAATGGTTGGACTGGTTTGGTTGCAAAAATTATTCATGATTTATCTTTTAGTTTCCCACGTGAATTAAAATCTAAGTCTAAAGCTGCAGATTTATTTTTTGATGAAATTTTAGCAAATTCATCAAATAAGAATGAAGGAAGACATCATTTAAGAAGAAGATCAACTGCTGCTTCTGTGAATACATTATCTCGTAATCCATCAAGTGTTAATCTTAGTTTAGAAGATAAAGAAATGTTAAATGAGTATCGTGAAAAAGTTCGTGGTGCTATTCAGAATTTCCAACTTGGTGATGACGACGATGATGAGTATGATGATATATCATGATTATAGCTGATCATCATAATTATAGTTCACTATACTTGATTGTGATTGACTATAATTGATTATAATTGATTATATAATTGGTTAATATATTACTATTCCATATGTTAATGAAATCGACAAGTTGAAATTTGTAATGTGTATTAGATTATAAATTAATTATACTAATAGTATATTATATATTTATTAATATTTATTGTCTACTTATTCACACGTATATATTTATATTTATATTTATATTTATATTTATATTTATATTTATATTTATATTTATATTTATATTTATATTTATATTTATATTTATATTTATTACAGTTTCTAATTAATAAAATGAAATATAGAGCAACGAGCCTTGACTTAAATGTACAAAACACGAGTAGTAAATTTTTCTTCAAAAATGCAAACGCCATAAAGAATACAAGAAAATAATTTATAACGAAAAAAAAAAAAAAAAAGAAAAAAAAAAAAAAAAAAAAAAAAAAAAAAAAAAAAAAAAAAAAAAAAAAAAAAAAAAAAAAAAAAAAAAAAAAAAAAAAAGAGTATAAAGAATAAAAAAAAAAAATCTTAACAGCCTTAAAATGCTATATTGCAAGAAAGCAGATAATGTAAAATAAGTAAAAAATTATTGAAATAAAAAAGTAAACTAAATATAGATATAGAATAAAGGGAAAAGAATTATATTGTACAATGTAATATTCGATTAAAAATTAATTAATAATTAAAAGAATATAAAGGAAAAAATAAAAATAAAAATAAAAATAAAAATAAAAAGAAGATAAGAAAAATCAATAAACACATACATAATAATAAAAAAAAACCGAAAAAAAAAAATGAAATTTTTTCCTGCAACCGGGTATTTTTTCGTATTCTAAAACAAGGGCTTCTAAATATAAATCAAATTTCTAAACGGAAATTAGGGTATACAAACTATTAGTATAATTTTTTTAAATAAAATAAATTTTAATCCACAAGAGAAATTTTTTAGTTCTCTTTATTCTCTTGTTTACCGTCTTAACTATCGTTTTTATTCTCCTCTTTATTCTCATCCCTATTCTCATCTTTATTTTCGTCCTTATTCTCATCCTTATTCTCATCCATATTTTCATCCTTATTTTCATCCTTGTTTTCATCTTTATTCTCATCATTATTTTGATCTTTATTCTCATCCTTGTTCTCATCCTTATTTTCATCCTTGTTCTCATCTTTGTTCTCATCATTATTTTCATCAGTTTTTGTGCCAATTGCAGAACCTAAATGATGACCAGCAACTCTTTCCCATCTTTCCAAACAAGAATCAGTTGAAACATCGAAATTATTTTCTAAATCACCTATATGACAATTATGAGCTTCAAAAGTTTCTTTATCTACTGGCCACCTAGAATGAGGGGTATGATAATAACCAATATCAGCGAAATGCCAAATTTGATTATTAGGTAAAAATAAAGAAGCAGCTATAGAATGAATTGGAGCATCACCCCATCTTTCATAGAAAAACCCACCTTTATGATCTAAATAATTAAAATACTCTAAATATTCTTTTGAATTCCATAAATCAGTTGAAGCGATTTCAAAATTAGACCAAAAATGACATAAGTTATAATTTGTACCATCTAAGGAATCAGCAAAAGATTTATCATTTGAAGTTTCATAATCATCTACAATAAATTTAATTGAATTATTTTTTGCAATATGTTCTGGATGTAATTTTACAAATTCTCTTGTTGAATCCCATAAAGATTCTATTGTGGTACTAAATTCATATAAAGCAATAACAAAGCCATACTTTAAATTATTTTGACGCATATGTACGAATGGATCATATGGTATATCACAATAAAATTTAACATCAGGTTCTACTCTCCAGTAATATTTATAATTACGAATAAGAGGATGTCTAAAAAAGAAACCAGAATTATATCTGCACATATGACGATAAGAAGAAGAATAACCATATAAAATATCATCTTTACCCATTTTTTCTATTGAAGACATTGCACGATCTGTATCAACGAATTTAGGAAGGGACCATTGCTTTTTAGGGATACTACCAAATTTTACATCACCTGATGCAACTTCTTGAACTTTTTCCCTAAATTCATTTGAAAAGGGTTCATTATTAAGGAAAACCCAAGGATATTTATAATTTTTATTAAAAGAATTTTCTAAATATTTTATTGAATCTAAAGCACCTTCTAGATCACTATTTCTAGCTAACATAACTAAAGCAGCAGATTCAGTACCAATTTGTTCTTTTTCTTTATCCTTTGTATGTGATTTATCTTGGTCTTGATATGAATCTAAATTATAATCAACATCATAATCATCATCATTATTTCCATTTTCTGAAACTGAATGTGTATTTTGATTTTCACTTTGAGAATTTAAATTATTATCAAAAAGAGGAGAATTTGAATCAAAAGAATTAATAAAAGGTTTACTTTTATCATTATTATCATTATTATTATCATTATTATTATTATTATTATTATTATTATTATTATTATTATTATTATTATTATTATTATTATTTTTATTATTCTCATTGATATTGACATATTTATCTATATTTTTATTAATGTCATGAAAACTATTTGAATGATCATTAGTTTTATGTGAAGATGTTGTTGGTGTAGGTGATAAAAATTTATCATTTGTATCAATTGATGTATCAGAAAATAAATACATATATGAAATTGTTGTCCATAATGCAATCATTATAGCAAAAAGTGCAAATCTGTGTAATTTTCTAACGCTATCATATCTTCGTCGACTAAATCCGGGTAATGAAACCTCGAGTCCCATTTTGTTATTATTTGTTATTATTTGTTATTATTTGTTATTATTTGTTATTATTGCTATTATTTTGCTATTATTTTGCTATTATTATTAATTATATTGTTTTTGTTATTTTTTTATTACTATATTATTCTTTTTTTATAGTATTTGACTGTTCTAAGTAATTGTTCACCAATACCAAAATGCAGCCAATTTTAAAAAAATAAACAAAAAATAAACAAAATAGGAAAATAAATAAATAAATAAATAAATAATAAAGGAAAAACAAAAAAAAAATAAAAAAAATAAAAAAAATAAAAAAGAAAAGGAAAAAGTAAAAAAAATTGGGTGGCAAATCCTTGTTTATATATACTTTTTTGTTTATATAAAAATATATGCGGTTTTTTTCCTCTTTTGTTTACTTTTTTTTTTTTGATTTTTTTTTGACTTTTATTTTTTAATGAAAAAGTAAACAAATTAGTAAGCGGGTAGGAATTGATTAGTCAATAATAAATAAATAATAAATAATAAATAATAAATAAATAATAAATAATAAATAATAAATAAATAAAATAAACTAGCGAGTGAAGTTGAATTATTTTATTAATAATATTATTTACTATAATGAATTTATAGTATTTATATATATATATATATATGCTAATAAATGTTAATAATAATAATAATAATAATAATAATAATAATAATATACAAAGCCCTAAACAGGAAAACAACAAGTTAAAATATTAAAGTCAAAATCAACTCACTGAGTATTAAATAATTGTGTATATATATTATATATATATTATATAGTAAATATTATATAGTAAATATTATATAGTAAATATTATATAGTAAATATTATATAGTAAATATTATATAGTAAATATTATATAGTAAATATTATATAGTAAATATTATATAGTAAATATTATATAGTATAGTATATATTATATTATATATAAATCAATTATATAGTAAAGATATAGTAAATATATATAAATTATATAGCAATTCTCTATAATAGTAATAATTTATAATTGAATTAGCAAATTATGCCAATCTTATGTATATATTTACAATTTATATAATTAATTTATAAATAAAATAATAAAAATAAATAATAAATAATAAATAATAAATAGTAAATAATAAATAATAAATAATAAAATAAATTTATTCTTTAAACAATGATATTAACAATTAGAAGTATAATATAATTAGAATTAGAATTAGAATTAGAATTACATTTATATATAAAATACAAGTATATTGGTTATTTATTTTTTACTATGGAATACTAAAATATTTAATAATTAAATTGTAACTATAAATTAAGCCAATCAGAAGTAATATTGGAATTTTTTTCTTTTCTATTATAGTGTAAAAATATCTGATTTTGAACAATTTGTTAGAAAAGAAAAAAAAAAAATTTAATTTACCCTTGTTCCTTAGACTTTTTATATTCAGGAATGGACCCTCTGTCGGTTGTCATAGTAATACGCCTACTTTTATTTAATTTGTACTATTATACTATTATACTAAACAATACTAAACAATACTAAATAATACTATATATATACATACACAGCCTTATTATGTTTTTTACATTTATTCTATAAATATATAATATATACTAACAATTAAAATAATTTATAGTTAAAAAAATATAAAAAATATAAAAAATATAAAAAATATAAAAAATATAAAAAATATCTATATTTATATTTATATTTATATTATTCTTTCATAAAATTATATTCTAATGTACCTTTATATTTATCTTCTATATAATCCTTGTACTTTTTATGTTTGAGTAATACAATTAACTCAAAAGTATTGGTAACCATAGTAATTGATTTGTAAATCAGGTTCCTGATTATAATTTCGTTGAGATATTGACAAGAATTTAAAGGGTTTCAAATAATTTGTGCTTTTCATTATTCATAGTCGAGTCTATAATGTGTTATGTTTATTTCTTTTTTTTTTTTTGTATAGTTACATATATACATAAATATTTATAATATATATACATATTCTTATAAGTATAATACACACATAATCTTTGATTGTTTCTTAAATATTCCAATGAAACTAAATAATGATAAACATATAGTTGCCATAGTAATTCGCCATATGATTATTAGATTGAAACCTTAATTGTCTTTTGAATTTGAACATATTTACTATAAATATTTTTTGTTTTATAAATTTCTTATAAGCATTTAGTGTTGTTTTGGTTTTATATGTAGTTATTATATGTTGATTATTGTATTGTGTAATAATAAAAAGAAATTTTGATTTACGATGATTAAATAATACAATAATGTAAAATGATTATGTGCTATTTTATTATCAATCAAATTGTATTTAATTTTTAATTCAAAATCATTTGTATTCATTATATATTAATAATATTTAGTAATATATTAATATAAATATTGTTTATTGTTAAAAATCTTATATAATATTATTCTATCTGAGTTCTTTATTAAAATCCAATTAGAAGCAACTACAAATCACAAAAACACGAAAATACAAACGGAAGATTAGAATATATGTTTAGATAGTGTTATGTATATATTAGTTTATGAGTATATTACTTATTATAATTATTTTTATATTCGTTTATATTTGTTTATATGTACTTTTATATCACTTGTTATAATACTATTGTCTGATATATTTGTTTTATTTCTCTATAGAGTATTTTATGTGAATGGTTGAGAATATTTTAAACGGATTAGTTTTTAAGTAAATGGTTCCCATAACAACCAAATACAATATAGAGTATCTATAGCAACCATCACGTGAGTATAGAAAAACAAAAATTGATTTCTATTTTTTATTTTATTAACTATAACGTGAATAATAATTAAAATAATAATATTTTTTTTTTTTTTTTTTTTTTTTTTTTTTTTTTTTTTTTTTTTTTTTTTTTTTTTTTTTTTTTTTTTTTTTTTCATATATTTAGATAAAAAAATTATTATAAATTAGTGTAAATTATAAATTGTATAGATTGTCATTGTAGTGGCGATTTTATTATTTTAATTTTTTTTACATTTTTTTTTACATTTTTTTACTATTTTTTATTATTTTTTATTATTTTTCATTGTTTTTAATTGTTTTTATTATTTTTTATTATTTTTTTATTTTTACTTTTATTTTTTATTTTATTTTATTTTATTTTATTTTATTTTATTTTATTTTATTTTTTATTTTTATTAATTTTTTTATAATTTAATTTAATTTAATTTAATTTAATTTAATTTTTTTTTTTTTTTAAATTAATTTAATTAATAACAACATTTTACAATATTGTAAAATTCAGTATGAATACAATTTTAACACCACCGATGTCGCGTCCGCAAAATTTGCAACAACCAAGTTTACAAAATCAGAGTTTACCGCTTACAAATTTATCTTCTAATTCTCAAATTGATATTCAATCTGAGCAAGATTTAGGTCAGCAGCCGTTAATGAACCAGCAAGTTGTTTCTAGTGAGTAGCTGTGATGCGTTTTATTTATTTATTTATTTATTTATTTATTTATTTATTTATTTATTTATTTATTTATTTATTTATTTATTTATTTATTTATTTATTTATTTATTTATTTATTTATTTATTTATTTATTTATTTATTTATTTATTTATTTATTTATTTATTTATTTATTTATTTATTTATTTATTTATTTATTTATTTATTTATTTAT
>JAJMCY010000360.1:0-15678 GCA_030565755.1 Ascobotryozyma cognata
AAAAAAAAAAAAAAAAAATTTATTATAAATTTATATAAAAACTTAATAAAAATTTAATGAAATAAAAAATAATTAAATCATAGTTATTTGTACTACATAGTAAGTTTATAATTAATTTATGAATTATTTAATTAATTATTGAAGAAAAATATATTTTTATTCAGTTGTCATGCATAAATGTGTACACACATATACTGATTTAATACACGCCAAATTTAATTCATGTACTATTTATTATGAAAGAAATTGCGATTAATAGTAAATTTATAATGTTCAACTACAAAAAAAGTTAATTATTAAATATAAAAAATTATAAAAAATATAAAAACACATAAAAAAACATAAAAAAACATAAAAAAACATAAAAAAACATAATATTTATCAAATAAATATTTAAAAACATAAAAACCATAAAAAATTAAAGGCTGACACAATGGAAATTAAAATTCCTTTGAAATTGTCAGAAATAGATGAAAATTTAGATGAAATTTGTATAAATTCATTATTAAAAAATAAACAACAAATTGATAACTTTATTAATCATCTTAATATTATAGAAGAAGTTGAAATTAATACTTTATTAAACAATTTTAAGGAAAATTTAAACTCTTTTAATGAGGACGTTTTTTTAAAAATTTTAAATTTTTATTCAATTTATTTATTATTTTTAATTGCTAATAATGATATTTATGAGGGGAAATTATTATTGAAAAGAATACCGTTGCAAGAATTACTCTTTATATTGTTTAAAGGTTTAATACCCGTGAATGAGGATCAAGATTTGAATTTAAATGAAAATTTAACTGAAAATAAAAGTGAAACTTTAAATGAAAGTGAAATTGAAAATGAAAATGAAATTGTAAATTTAAATAAAAATTCAAATTCAGATTCAAATTTGGATTTAAATTTAGATTCAGATTCAGATTCAGATTCAGATTCAGATTCAGATTCAGATTCAGGTTCAGATTCAAAGTCAAAGTCAAAGTCAAAGTCAAAGTCAAAATCAAAGTCAAAATCAAATCAAAATTCAGATTCAAACGAAAATCCTAAAAGATTTGAACACTTTCCAACAATTTTCAACTGTGACTTGATTTTGAAAAATGTAGAAAATGTTGAAAATCCATTTAATTTAAAATTATTACCAAACAATGAGTCTTTTACATATTTAAATCAAATTAAAATGGATAATGAGATTTGGAAAACTATTACTGAAAAGTCTCTATTAAATGCTATTCAACAAGAATTTCATAATAAACTTTTATCTTCAATAGCAATTTCATGTAATACTATAAGTTCTGTTAATCTATTTAGTTATTTAGGTTTATCTCAGGATGAAGCAAAAAATTTCTCTATGGATTATATTAATTTCATTATTTCCATTTTAAATAAATCAGGCTATGATTGGATTTATGAATCAAATTCTAATGATTTTGAAGGAATTCCAATTTTTATAAAACAATTAAAAAAATCACTATAAGGGATTTGAATTTATCTATTAAAAGTCCATAAAGAATATAATAAATGCTTTTATGCACCACATTTAAACTGTATCATAAGTATATATTGTAATTTTTTTTATTTTATTTTATTATGTCTGTTTTTTATAACTGTATCTATTAAATATTTCATTATGATTGTATCTATTTAATAATTACATTTATTATTTATAAATTTTTATGTCTTTAAATTCGAATAAAATTCAGATTTCTTACCAAAACATCATTTCTCATCGTTTGACTTTAGCTGGCCTAATGTTTTATCCAGAGAAATTGATGACCTCCTACGACGTGCAGCTTGTTGTTTTAATCCAGGAAATCCAAAGGAATCTATCTTTGGAAAATTAAGAGAATCCGAAAAAGAAGTTGAAAGTGTAGATAATCCTAAATCATTAGAATCTTTATCTGATGATACTGATTTAGATCTTGATCTTAAACTTGAGCTATTTTTAAATTCTCCATCCTCATCTTCAATAGCCTCTTCGTTATTATTTTCCTCATTTTTAAAATTTTCTTTAGCATTTGCATTCATTTTAATATTATTATTGTTATTATCATCAATCGTACTATTTATATTACATGGATTAGACTTAGACAACCATTCACTAGCAAATTTTCTGAGCATATTTAATTCCTCTTCACGTGTATCGTTTCTATATGCAACTCTAACATCAGGTACATTAGTCTTAGAAATATCATTCCTATAAACACCAGAATATAAAAAATTATTTCCAAGCCAATGAGCTTTTGCAGATGCTTCAAAACCAGATTGAAGAACTGAATTGCGAGCAAGTTCACACATATCAACATTTGATAATTTAAATATTTGTGCTGCTACTGAATATTCTTCAATTAATGGTTCTTTTGTAAAAGCAAATTGAAGAGGATCATCTGTAGAAAGTGAAACATTTAAACCACGTTTAAAATAAGTATGAAAAGGGTTTTTATCATATGCAAGGAATAAAGCATTATTACTAAGTGGTGACATTGCTATTCCAATTTGATCAAGATAAAATAAATATTGAATGAATGGTATTTTTCTTAATGTAATTCCATGTGAAATAGAATGTGCAGCCATAAAGCTAGCAATTAAGTGATCAGTATCACCGGCTTCACCACAATGTGGACGCAAAACAAAAGTAGAAAATTTTCTTTTTTTTCTCCAGCAATTTAAAGATGCGATATTAGCATATAAATGATATAACCAATAAGAATATGGAGGATTTTGATATGTATCCCAATATTTTGGTGCAGGAAATTTTCTATATAACCTTGTTTCTGTTTTTGACTCATCGTCAACTGAATCAAAACCAATAACTCTTTGTAAAAAAATATGTAATTTAGGATGTGTTGTCGGATCTTTGGTAACTTCAAATAATGGTTCAAAAATATTTATCAAAACTTGTTCAAAACTTTTAACAACTCCAGTAGTTTTATAAACATCATATAAACGGGGAATTTGAATTAGCCAACGAACATTTGGGGAAAATAATTTATTATCTAATACCCAAGCAGCTAATTTATCCCATTCAAGGTTTGATCTACCATATATTGAAATACGATATTCAGCCATTTGATATTTACTTTGTTCAAGATCAGAAAATACTTCTTTTGTAATTTCAGCTAAATATTTACCCTTAATAAAATTATCAGTTTTCAAAAAGATTTCACGTAAACGTGATTCGCCGATTGGATTATATTTTAAATTAAACTTATCAAATCTATGGAAGGAATCCTTATGTGCATGCATATCTAATGTATCGATACTTAAATCATAAGCAGTTAATTTTAAAGATTTAAATACTTCGGAAAGGGTTAAGTATTGTCCGTCTCTATATATCACAACTTCATCTGGGCATTTTCTCATTTTTGATTTAATGAATCTTAGCAAATGTTTTTGGTTCATACAGGCAGAGTGGTGAACGTGAGTATCAACTTTTCTAACATTATAAAAATCTCTATGCGGAGTGCGTTTTGTTTGTGAAACTTCTTGAAATTCGTTAAGCAAAACGTATAGGTCCCATCTTGTTTCAAGGTATTTAAGTCTTCTAAAGGCAAAGCTTTTGCAGGGACCTGAGCTACTGATGTTTATTATTGCTTGCATGTCAGTGTAGTATTCTTTAATTGAGGGGATATTAAAGAGTGGTCGGGGAAGATTTGAATTTGAATTTGAATCCCTTTCATTTGAATCAGAATTTGGATTTTGGTCCAAATTTTGATCCAAATTATTATTTTTATAAACCTGATAAACTCCCTCTTCATTTAGTAAAAAATTCTCACTAGTAGCGCCTGGTATTTCACAATCCTGGTAATGAAAATCTGAGCCAATGTCTTCACCGATTTTTCTTGATGATTTTTTATCATTTTCGTCAACCAATTCATTTTTATTCTTCCAAGTTGGTAAAGGATGTGGAGGATAAATTTTCCAATTTGGACTATTTCTAGGATCATCTTCGAATCTTTGTTGACTAATTTTGATATATTTATGTCTAATTTCTAAACATTTTTGTATGTCTTTATAGATTTTGGAAAGTTCTTCAATAATTTCTGGATTATCTGGTCTGGATAGCGACACGATTGAGTTATTCATTCTTTCGGGAGGAAAGGCAGTAGTTGAATAGATTATTTTGTTGCTACTGTTGTTACTATCACTAGTTTTATTGTTAGTATTAATAATACAATTAGTACTAGTATCAATTTTTTCCAATTTTGAAGCTAATTCTGAATCTGAATTTGAATCCAAATTGAAACTATCCTTGTTCACATCCCTGGTCAGAAAATAATTCTCACTAGTAATTACTTTTTCTTCTAAATTACGCATAGTTTGATCCTCTGCGTAAGAATACAATGGAGAAGAAGAGTTAATAATTTCGTCATTGTCAGTTAATTCAGGTTCCAAAGGGTTGTTGTTATCCGAAAAACTTCCTCTCGAGGACATCTTAGACCTTATAAATTTAATTAATTTTTATTAATTTTAAACAATTTATTTATAGTTTATTTATAAATTATTTATATTTTTAAAAAATTTTAAAGGTCTTCAAACTTTGAAGTTAAGTTAAAAATCATTAAAATTAATTATAAAGTCTAAAATAAGCGACTTTTTTCTTTTTAGCTAAAAAAGGTACAAAATAAGATTAACGGTCACGTGATCTACCCTGTTTTTAAAAATTCGCATATATAAATGTCAAAAATATAATTTTAAAGAAAATCTCCGAAATAGTGTAACGGCTAGCACGGTCCGCTTTCACCGGGCAGATCGGGGTTCGATTCCCCGTTTCGGAATTATTTATTTATATATTATATATATATAGTACTCTTAATTATATACAGATTGAATGTTATTAAATAAAATTTTTCTTATTATATAACTAAAAGAATTTTTTTTTGCTACAAATAAAGCTTTTTTTAATTTATTTGTCTCCGGGTAAATAAATATTTTTAATTATTATACTATAATGGGATGATTTAAGTGAAGCAGAAAAAAAAAAAAAAAAAAAAATTACCTTAGAATTAAGAAATTGGAATTTTTAACTAGTTATTTTATTTTATTTTTATTTTATTTTATTTCAGTCATCTATATATAATATGTCGATAGCTGTTGAAAATTTAATAGCAGAAGTTCCTCTTTATGGAGGGAAAATAGTTAATTCTAAAAGATTAATTGCTTTTGGCGGTGGTGGATCAGGAAACCATGGTGTTCCCAATGAGATTTTATCTGTAAATTTGGGTAAAAATTCACGAATTGACGAAATTTTTGAACTTCCAAAGGACGAAGATTCTCCTACTTCTATGGATATTTCGTGTAAGGTAGATTATTTGTTTGTGTTTGTGTTTGTATTTTTTTTTTTTTTTTTTTATATATCAGGTACTAACGTTTTAGGGCTTTTTAGCGGTTGGAATAAATTCAAGCAACATAGAAATATCTAAAGGAATAAATAAACACTTAAGACTATATAGATTGGAAGAATTTAATAAAGAAAATTTAGAAAATTTAGACCATTTAGAATACTTACAATCAAAACTAAAATCAAGATCAAAATCAAAACCAAAATCAAAACCAAAATCAAAATCAAAGTCAAATTCAAAAAAAAAAAATGAATTAATCTCTTTATTTTCTCAACAGGTTTTTCAATCAAATTCAGATATTAGAGACGAATATCAAAAATACACGAAATTCTCTTTGGACGGTAATTTTTTAGCTTTAGCTTCATCTGTTGGACAGTTTGCTATATTAGACTCCTCTAATATGAAAGATAATACTTTACAATATATTGTTAAACCTCAATTTATTAAGTCTAATTCCAATATAAATTTAGAAATTGAAGATTTAAATTTTACAATCGATGGGGAAAACTTATTAATTTTAACACAAAACAAACTATTTTCTTTGAAACTCCCGTCTAAAGAGCTATCGATTGACGTTAAGGATAATAATGATAATAACAGTAATAATAATAATAATAATAAAAAAAAAAATAAAAGTAAAAATAAGAACTCAAACACAGATTTAAAAACAATCGCTTGTACAAAATACAGATTCAGATGTATGAGTGTATACGAAGATACTATTATAATTGCAGAAAACTTGCGGGATAGAAAAGGATCAAATTTAGTAAAATATAAATACCCATTTGAATTTTCATCAGAAGATGAAAAAATTGGTGAAGCAAAAATATTATTAAAATCCAAAACTTTTAAGAATAAAGCTACAAATTCAATTGCATCTTCTAAATGGTTTGTTGCATTTGCTGGTGCCGATCTTAGTGTTACTATTGCATCTATTAGTACATTATCTTCATTAAAAGTATTCAAATATGAAAGTGCTTTTGCAATAACACAAGTGATGCTTTATTATACAAAAATGGACAATCAACCACAAATTAAAAATGGACAAATTAGAAATAACAATAATAAAGATTCTTATAATGAGACAGACAAATTAGACTTGGATTTTTTAACAAAGGATTCAAATGTTATTTTAGCATCAGTTTCGATTTCTGGGTCTATAAATATCGTCTCTTTATCTCATAATTTATTGTTTTTAAAGAATTGGCTAAATTTATCATGGTCTGTAGTAATTCTATTTATTGTAGTTTTACTACCCATTTTGCTTCATATTTTTTACAATATTATTAAACAGGTTTAAGGGCGGACCATTTTTTGTTGTTTGTATGTTGTTTTTATGTTATTTGTATGTTATTTGTATGTTATTTGTATGTTATTTGTATGTTATTTATATGTTATTTGTATGTATTTTGTATGTATTTACTGTTATATATATGTTTTCTTTTTTGAAAAATCTATTTTAATATAATACATATTATAATCTTATTAATGAACAATGAATTAATCAAAATAATCACAAATAAAACTTGCGCTTATCCTTGTCCATCCTAGGTGTGTGCACCCATTCTATTTCCTCATGTATACCATTATGTATCCTCCTTAATTTCAAAGTAAACTGAGGACCTAATTCTTGTAAACCAACCTTTTCTTCATTTCTAAAAATATATCTGTGTCTTCTAAAAAATATAAAATCTCTTTGATTGTGTAAAGTAATAACTTGTCTACCTATAAATTCTGGATGATGAGGAAATAAACTTTGAAACATTCTACCAACAGTACGACCTAAATGAGTACTAAATTGATTTAAAATTAATTCAGGTATATGACCAGTTGATGTACCATGATTATGAATTTCTTTTGGAAATTTTAAAGATGTTAATGTAAAATACATTGTAGGACCATTTGGAAGATGAATAAATGTGATTCCATTAACCTTTTTTTTATCTTCATTTAAAACTATGAGATCAGTATAATCTCTATTACTTGCAAATTTTGCAATTTCTTTCATTGAAAATCTCCAACCACGTTGAACATAATTTGATTTTGGAAAAATTTCAACTAACATTTCTGCTAATTTATGTGCTTCTTTTTTTGCATGTTTTGATGTAGTAATTAAAACTTTAGGTGCTTTTCCATTGAAATAATCAGCAAAAAGCTCTTCTTCATCTTCCATTGGCGTGCTAATAGATTCATCATAAACTCTTTTATTTTCTATAGTATCTGGAATGTTATTTTCTAATCTTTTAACTTTTTTTTCAGGTTCTAATTTTTCAATTTTTGATCTTTCATGTCTTATTTTGTGTTTTGCTTGTATTTTTTCTTTTTTTTCTTTTAAAGCAATTTGTTTTCTCTTTGCTTTGTTTTTAATATGATTTTCGAGCATTATGAGTATTGTTATATTATATTATATTATATTATATATATTATATTATATATATTATATTATATTATATTATTATTATTATAGAAGTTTAAATTATTGATGTAACAGAGGTTTTTTTTAAAGGTTTTTTTTAAAGGTTATTTTTTTTTAATTAGTCGTTCAAATATAAGTCTTGGAAGCAGTTTCTATAACAACGTAGCTTAATTTTGTACTATTTTACTATCTAGTGTAAATATATTATTATAGGTACAAATCGCGATCAAAAATAAGTTAAAGATGATTTAAGATGTATATAATTTAAAATAAAATTAATAAGAAATATTTATACTAATATTTTTAATAATATTTTTTAATAATATATATTTTTTCTTCACTTAAATTAATCTATAATACACTGTGGTTTAAGAAACGACGTTTTTTTTTTCTTTTTCACTCATTAGTTGTCAAGCACTTTTCTCTATTAGGATGTTCTGCGGTACTCTAAGTCGTTTTTGAGCCTATTTAGTTTATAGTTATTAATAGATCACTTATATAATAAATAAATAAAATATTGAATACTTTAAGTAAATTCCAATTCAGAAACCAATAGGTTTCCTTCCATTTTCTCCCCAAGAAGTTAGTTATACGAAGTTATTACTATTTACTAACTATATATTTACTTAGTATATATTTATCATTTTTAAACCAATTTTCACACAAAAAAACTCTAAAAATAGCTCATTTGAATTTCAACATAAAAATTTACTATTATATCATTGCATCTTTTATTTATTTTCAAAAAATTGCTTTTAATTCATAAATTTGATTCAAATTTAAATTATTTCAATTTAATTTACTAGAGACTTAAAATATAGTTTTTTAAGGTTGTCTGGACAACCGTGGTTTTTTTAGGTTAATAGTTTTTTTTTTTTTTTTTTTTACCTTTACTTAAAAAAAAAATAATTTTTTATTTTATTTTTATTTTTATTTTATTTCTATTTTATTTTATTTTATTTTATTTTTATTTTATTTTATTTTTATTTTTTGTTACTTACTTCCTAATTGGGATCTTTCCTAATTTTGTCTATAATTTGCCACCATTCTAACTGCCCAAAATTATTTTTAAAAATAGGTTTCGAAATAGTTTTCCTTGTTCATTTAAATTTTATTCTATATTTAAAAGTAATTTAAATACTAACAAAAATTTAAGGATGAACAATAAAATTTTAAAAAATGAAGAATTTAATAGAGAATTATTAGAATCAGTACTGAAAAGAAGGTTCTTTTTCGCGCCTTCGTTCGATATTTATGGTGGAGTTTCTGGTTTATATGATTATGGTCCACCAGGATGTTCTTTACAGTCGAATTTTATTGATTTATGGAGGAAACATTTCATAATTGAAGAAGATATGTTGGAAATTGATACAACGATGTTGACCCCTTATGACGTTTTAAAAACTTCAGGTCATGTTGATAAATTTACTGATTGGATGTGTAGGGACATTGTTACTGGTGAAATTTTTAGAGCTGATCATTTGGTTGAAGAAGTTCTTGAATCACGTTTAAAAGGTGACAAAGAAGCAAGAGGAGGTAATGTTTCAAATAATGAAGTTAGTGAAAAGGATAAAAAACGTAAAAAAAAAGTTAAAGAAATTAAAGCAATTAAACTGAATGATGAAGTTGTTAATGAATATTCTGAAGTTTTAGCTAAAATTGATAGTTATACTGGTATTCAACTAGGTGAACTTATTGAAAAATATGAAATTACTAATCCATCAACTGGTAATAAATTAACAACTCCAATTGAATTTAATCTAATGTTTGAAACTGCAATCGGTCCCTCAGGACAAGTTAAAGGCTATTTACGTCCAGAAACTGCTCAAGGTCAATTTTTAAATTTTAATAAATTATTAGAATTTAATAATCTTAAAATGCCATTTGCTTCAGCTTCAATTGGTAAATCTTTCCGTAATGAAATATCTCCACGTGCTGGTCTTCTTAGAGTACGCGAATTTCTTATGGCTGAAATTGAACATTATGTTGATCCAGAAAATAAAAATCATCCAAGATTTAAGGAAATATCAAATGTAAATCTTAGATTTTTACCAAAACAAACACAAGAAATGGGTAAAACTGATTTAACAACTATGCCAATAAATGAAGCTGTAAATGCTGGTATGGTTGATAATCAAACTTTAGGTTATTTCCTCGCTAGAATTTATTTATTCCTAATTAAAATTGGTATTAATCCAAACCGTCTTAGGTTTAGACAACATATGTCAAACGAAATGGCTCATTATGCTTCGGATTGTTGGGATGCTGAACTTGAAACTTCTTATGGTTGGATAGAATGTGTTGGTTGTGCTGATAGATCAGCATATGATTTATCTGTACATTCTGCAAGAACAAATGAAAAACTTGTTGTTCGTCAAAAACGTGAAACTCCTATTGAAATTGAAATATTCGAGGTTGAAATCGATAAAAAGAAATTCGGTCCTTTATTCCGTAAAAATTCTGCAGCAGTAGAAAATTTCCTTTTATCTAGAACTGAATGTGAAAAGGAAAATCTTGCTAAAGAACTTAATCAAAATGGTAAAATTTTAATTAATATTGAAAATATTTCTGAATCTCCTTTTGAAGTTGATTCTTCTTTAGTAAAAATTCATAAAGTTAAAAAACTTGAACATATTCGTGAATTTGTACCAAATGTTATCGAACCATCTTTTGGAATTGGTAGAATTATATATTCTTTAATTGAACAATCCTTTTGGACTAGACCTGGTGACGAAGCTCGTGCTGTTTTCTCATTTCCTCCTTCAATTTCACCTTTCAAAGTACTTCTGGTACCTCTTTCTTCAAATAAAGAATTTATTCCTCTTATTCATGAACTTACTGTTCAACTTCGTAAACTTCGTATCCCTTCAAAAGTTGACGATTCTTCCGCATCAATTGGTAAAAGATATGCTAGAAATGATGAACTAGGAACTCCTTTTGGTATTACTGTTGATTTCCAATCTGTAAAAGATGGTTCAATAACTTTAAGAGAACGTGATTCGACCACTCAGGTTCGTGGCTCAAAAGAAGAAATTTTTGAAGCAATTAGGGCTCAAATTTTTGACGATAAATGCTGGGCTGAAGCTACAAAAAATCTTCCTGTTTTTGAATCTCAACAAGATTAAAAGTTTTTTTATTTTTATTTTTATTTTTATTTTTTTTATGATTTAGGTTTAAATATGAAAAAGAAAAAAAATGTAAAATAAGGTATAGGCGATTTTTGGTATTGTGGTTTATCTTATAATTAGTTTCTTTTTATATATAAGAATTCCATTATTTGAATTAAAATATATAGAAATATTAAAAATTAAGACACATTTAATGTAAATCATAAAATTAAAAGATTTTTTAACAATTTTTTGGATCATTAATTGATAATTAATGCTTATATATTTATTAATAATTTATTTTAAAATTCTTACAGGATAATTATATATGTTACAAATATATACTATAATACAAGATCTACGCATCACTATCATCACTTAAATAAAGTGGAGGCAGTTCAATATCTGAACCTTCATCCCTCTCAGGGTTTTGATCATTTTCAACTAATGTATGATTTTCTTCGAACTCCATAGATTTTTCGTCTGAATAATTAACTTTTGTTTCATCTAAATTAGCTTGTTTTTGATCTAACTTGACTAGTTTTTCATTTAACTTATCTTGTTTCTCATCTAAATTATCTGGTGTTATATTCAGGCTTTCAGAAACTTGTTCAGTTTGAATATAATTTTCATTTATCTGGCTTTTAATTGTAGAATTGTGGGAATCATCCACTAAAATATTATTTGATTCGACAAGTTGTACGGTTTCAATGGTATTGATATTTTTACCATTTAAATTAGATTGAAATACATCAGATTGAAATTCATCAGATTGAAAAGTTTCATTTGCTGATTCATGATCCATATCTTGAGTAGACTCATTAAAAGCGTTGGTAGGTAAACTTACTGAATGTGATAAACTATCAATGTGATCGATGGAAGGAGGGAAACGAGGATGAACAAATAGATCAGCAAGTTGATTAGTTTTACAAACTTTTGCAGCGATTGGGAGGATGCTATGTTTAGTATTAAAACCAGGATATAAAGAGGAAGCTGTTAACATATCAATTCTTTGATTTAATCTTTCTGAATTTCGATTATAAGTTAATAATATAATTGTTCTATCGATTTTATTACGTAAAGTATCGTCTATACCAGGAGTAGATTTTAAAACATGAATAATAAGATTTTCTGAAGCGGAAATTAAAGATTTAGGATAAAAATGAGCAAAAGAATCATTGTTTTTAATTATAGAATCTGGTAAATCGGATAAAACATTATCACCATCAGTTTCTAAATAATTTAAAGCTTTTAATACTATTTCAGAAATAGAATCTGTAGCATTTGCTGAAGTGAAAAATTTAACTTGATTAGATAAATCAATTAAAGTAAGGAAAATAATTTCATGTAAATCAATATTATTTTGAGCAGATAAAAGAGATAAAGAATTTAATAAAATATTAGTAAAAGGTAAAATACTTTGTCCTGAAATTAGAATAATTGTTTTTAAAAAACTAATAATTTGAAAATGCAATTCTGGTAAACATAATAAAAGTTCTGATTTTAAATCTTGCCTATTGATATTTTGTTTAAATTCGGAATTGTGTGAAATATTAACAATTCTTAATGACAACTCAATTAAAGCACCTAAGGGTATTCTAACTCTTTCTTTTGTTTTTGAGACCAAAAAGGATGAAATAATGTTTAAAGATAAGATTATATTATTAACAGATTGGGTAATACTTTGGAAATTTGGAGAAAAATTTGGATTGAAATCCGAATTAGACTTGTTATAATGTTCTTCTTCAATAATTGAAAAAGCATAGTCAGAATTTAAATTTATTTGAGAAATTTGATCAAATATTTCTTTTGCCCATTCAATTGAAGAATTTCCTTTCGACACGGAAAAGTGGAGTGTTGTTAGGGAGGTTAAAATGATTTTCTTGGTGCATTTATCTAAATGGTTGAAGACGAAGTTTGTGTTTGTGTTTGTGTTTGTGTTTGTGTTTGAATTTTCATTTAATGTAACGTTTTCATTTAATGAAGCATTTTCCGTTCCAATAACCCCCCATAGTAAAGCTCTAAATTTGTTCAAATAAGGCCGAAAAGAATTTGAATAATTTATTATTATAATATTCAACAAAGACAGAATATTTTGTAAAATTTTAATATTTTTAAAATTTGTATTCTCTATAATTTTAAACAAACTAGTTAAAATATTTGATAAATTTGGTATAATTAAATCCCTAGAAAGCGAAGATTTTCCAACTGAAAGCAAAAAAAAATCCTTTATTAAAACCACAGTAGAATTTATAATTACAGAAGGAGAAAATAAATTTAAATTTTTATTTAAAATTTTCAACCATACTAAACCATGAGTTTTTAATAAATCAACATATAAATTAACTGAAATTTTTAAGATTTCAATACCCAACCATTTTAAATTAATTTTTTTACATTGAATTAAATTCGTAATTCTTGCTTTAAATTTACTAATATTTTCTTCATTTGTTTCATAAAAAATATTTTTTCTATTATTGTATAAATTTTTTATTATAAATTTTGCATTAGAGCTTGCTTTTTCTTCGTTTTTAGTAGAAATTATTTCCAATAAATTTTCCAAATCGTATTTGCTGTGGGTCATAGTTTGAATTTCGAATTTGTATGAATATATAGATTTATTTAATAATTTGGAATTATGAGTTAATTGTAAGTAGTTTTTGATTTTTTTTAAAAAAAAAAAAAAAAATGAATTTTTAAAGAACTTTTTGATTGTTAAAAAATTTTAATTTAAAAAAAATTTTTAATTTAAGTCTTATTTTATCCCTAAAGCTTATAATAAAAGTCTTTAGTATCTTGATACCCTCCAAATTTGTCTTTTATTTCAAATTAAAGATGTTTTTAAGAAGAATAATTTGTTGTCATGGAATTAATTTTTTTTTAGGTTTTCAGCATAACTGCTGATTTTATACATGCTTATGCAATGGCTCGTTTCTAGTATGGCGTAAGAATAAAAATAAAAATAAAAATATTTCTATATCTCTATGGAAACTAAGACAGGTTTCTGTGATTATGTGTTTCTATAGCAACGTGGTTATTATTTTATACTTTATAAACCCTTAATATGTAGATTTAATTAAATAAAGCTAAAAAAAAATAAAATACATACAAATAAATACAAAAAATTTGTATTTATATATATTTAAAAAGTTAATAATTTGCATTTATTTATATTTAAAAAGTTATAAATTGCATTTATTAATTATTGGTTTTTGCTGGTTTTTTTTTTTTTTTTTTGTTCGTAGAAAAGTGTATTTGTATTGTGTACATTTCCATATTTCATAGAACTGGATTGAAAAATGATATTTGTGAGTATTATTTTTTTTAATTATACGGTTTAGTTTTTATTTATTATTGGTTATTATTTTATTTTTTGTTTTATTTTTTGTTTTATTGATTATTATTTTTTTTATTTTTTTATACTCTTTTTTTTATATTCTTCTTTTATTTTATTTTATTTAATTTAATTATTTCATTTTATTTATTTATTATTATGTATTATTTATTTATTATTTATTTTTATTTATTATTATTGATTATTATTTAATTATTATTTATTTTATTTTATTTTATTTTATTTTATATTATTTTTTATATTATTTTTTTATTTTATTTAATTTAATTTAATTATTTCATTTTATTTATTTATTATTATTTATTATTTATTTATTATTATTTATTATTTATTTATTATTTATTTATTATTTATTTTTATTTATTATTATTGATTATTATTTAATTATTATTTATTTTATTTTATTTTATATTATTTTTTTATATTATTTTTTTATTTTATTTAATTTAATTTAATTATTTCATTTTATTTATTTATTATTATTTATTATTAATTATTATTTATTTATTATTATTTATTATTTATTTATTATTTATTTATTATTTATTTTTATTTATTATTATTGATTATTATTTAATTATTATTTATTTTATTTTATATTATTTTTTTATATTATTTTTTTATTTTATTTAATTTAATTTAATTATTTCATTTTATTTATTTATTATTATTTAATTTTTATTTATTCTATTTTATTTTATTTTATATTATTTTTTTATATTATTTTTTTATTTTATTTAATTTAATTTAATTATTTCATTTTATTTATTTATTATTATTTAATTTTTATTTATTCTATTTTATTTTATTTTATATTATTTTTTTATATTATTTTTTTATTTTATTTAATTTAATTTAATTATTTCATTTTATTTATTTATTATTATTTATTATTATTTATTATTTATTTATTATTATTTATTATTTATTTTTATTTATTATTATTTAATTTTTATTTATTTTATTTTATTTTATTTATTATTATTATTTATTATTATTATTTATTATTATTATTTATTACTATTTATGGGTATACAAATACAAATTGAATAAATTCAATTTGTATTAGTATTTTTTTCTTGGGTTTCCAATAGGATTTTATTTTTACTTTTCTCTTTTCTTCTTTTTTTGTTTTTCTCCTATGTCAAAATTAATATTTTATAATTTGTATCTTTTATATAGCATTTATTATTTTTTTATTGTAAATTTGTTTTTCCCCTATGTCAAAATTAATATTTTAAGTTTTCCATATTTTATATAGCATTTATTTTTCTTCTATAATAAATTTATTTTCTCCCTGTGGCAAATTCAATATTTCCTATTTCTATTTTTTAGTTAGCATTTATTATTATATTATTATTATTATTATTATTATTATTATTATTATTATTATTATTATTATTATATTATTATTATTATATTATTATTATTATATTATTATTATTATTATTATTATTA
>JAJMCY010000361.1:0-15643 GCA_030565755.1 Ascobotryozyma cognata
TTAATATATAAAAAGCAAAAAAAAAAAAAAAATGCATTTACTCTTTATAAATATATATATACACATATATAGAAAAATAAAATTATTTTTATAAATATTTTTAATATAAATAAGATGGGCTTACAATAAGCAGTCTCAAAAATGTGAATCACTATCAAATAATAATAAAAATAAAGATACACTACTTAAAGTCAAAAATCATTTAGTTTCAGTGGAACAAAATAATACATTAAAGTATAATAATTAATATGTGAATAATGTTGACTCAGCATGATTTTTACTAGATTTCAAAGAAAGCTCAATAAACGCCACATCGGCAAGAGCTTCTACAGGAGAAGATTCACGAGGAACCCTACCATTTCCGATAGCTTCAGCAAAAGCAATATATTCATTAAAAATTGCATCTTGGAAGGGATATTGAGATGGAATTTCAAACTTAATAGGTTCAGGAAGAGCTTTAGATCTATCTATAGGTTCCCTTGGATAGAATGATATAGAGTCTGAGAAATCTACACTAATTACACCATTTTGACCGTAGATTTCAAATGAAAACTTACGAATTGGAGATCCCCAAGATATTAAAAGATTTCCAATCACACCATTAGAAAGAGTGATAGTAGAAGCTAAAGTATCTGAAGGTGGAAGATGTTTTTGTACTTGTGTAACAGCAGAAGAAAGATATTTAATATGCCCAGGGGAGGAGTAAGATACATCATTATCATCACCTTCTCCTTGGTGTTCAATAACCCTTCTAAGTAAAGCGATCCAATGCACACCTCCATCTAATAAAAATCCACCTTGATATTGTGGAGTTTGACGCCAAGGGGTATCAAATGATGTATGACCTTTATCAACAACAGAGAATGATTGTAAATTGAAAAAAAGTACTTTTCCAAGTTTATCACGAACTAATTTTCTAGTAGCAATATATAAAGGGTTATATCTAAATTGTTCAGCAACTACCCAAATAAGATTATTATGTTTTTCATTTTTAATAAATTCATATTTTTGAATAAGTTTTTTTGCAGTTTCAATATCTTTTGCAATTGGTTTTTCAGAAAGTACATGTTTTCCAGCTTCAAAAGCTTGAATAATATAATCAGGTTGCGATAAAATTGTAGTAGCAATAGTTACAGCTTGAACATCTTTTCTATTTAATAAAGCAGTTAAGTTATTTTTCTCTGTAGAGTCTTTTTCATAATAAACGGAAGATTCAGATAAATTAACTGCTTTTGCTGTAGCTTTAGCAGATTCAGCCGATCTAGAGAATACAGCAACCACATCGAATTTACCGGTTTCGAGTAAGGCGGGGATATGTTGTGTGTTAATAAATCCACCAGCACCAATAATTGCGAGCCCAATTTTACCCATATTTTATATATTTTATTTATGTTATTTATTTTATGTATAGTAAAAATATATTTATTTGAAATAATATTTTTATTTAATTATATATAAATTAAAAATACGTAAATTATTTATGTAATTAATATATTATTAAAAAAAAAATAAAAAATAAAATAAAAATAAAAATATATATAATACACAATATATTCTTATTATTATATTTCGTGGAATATTATATAACAATATATTATAATATATTATAGTAGAAACGAAACAATTCGCAAATTCCGCAATTAGGCGGGGAAGACCGTGGGGGAGGGGTAATATATGAATTCTTTGTTGCTTAGTAACAAATATTTAATTAATAACGCTTGCTGTTCTGTTTATTTTAATAAAAAACGATACAATAAATAAAAAAAAAAACTATAAATTCTATACAAACTTTCAAATTTATACATAAAGTAAATTTTCTTTTAAATAGTTACATATATTTTTTTTTTTTTTTTTTTTTTTTTTAATATTCATTAGTTAGAATGTTTTAAATTGAATAAACTTTTTTTCCATACTAACCGAAACATAAAACTACAAGCTTCCGTAAATTCTTAACAACGTCATAGTTCGGATGTTAGGGTTGATTTTTTTCGTTTATAAAGTATAAAGCAAAAACTATATGTAACTATTTGAACTTTATTTATGAGAAACCAGTTAATAAAATATGATCATAATAATGATGATGAAATATATAACTATATACAAGTTAAGCGTATTTGTGAATATTGTAATTTGTCAAACTATTAAATAATAAATTTTTGTTTAAAGTTTGTATTTGTTTATATGGCAAGACGAAATTGACAAGGAAACCCAATGGTCTCTAAATCGGAAACCCTAATTAAACTGTAAAAATCAAAGCCTACATCATCAGTATTAGATCTGGAAAAACAAAAAAAAAAAAGATCCACACTAATATTTTTTGTTTTTCCAAACGCAAAATAGGAATTACAACAGGATTCTTATAGTATTCCTTAATTCTCTTGAGAATTTCCTAGAATTCTATATGGTTACCTTGAAAACCTACCCTATTTAAATACTAAACTATAGTTCCGTTGCTATAACATTAATTTTTTTTTAATTGCTTTAGCAATTAGTCTTAAGCTACATCAAAACTTACTTATTAAATAAATATCTATTGGAATTTTTTGAGAAATCTTAAGTTTTAGAAATTTGTATTAGAAAAATTTTTTAAAATATAGTATATAGTATAAAATAATTTTTAGAAATTTAAATTATTATTAATTTTAATTTATTACTTATATAATATTATTATATTTATATAATTTATTCAAAAAAAAAATAAAAAAAAAATATGCCTTCATTATCTTCAGTTTTCGGTGGTTCAGGTGCTTCTAATAATGCCAAATCAAATGAAGGATTAAAGCAAACTATTCAAGATGCGGTTCGACAAGAATATTCAATTACCAATGCAAATGAATTAGTAAATGTAAGTTTATAATAATAAAACTTTGTAATAATAAAACTTTATAATTGTATTACTTTTAAATATTTATTATATACATATAAATTACGTTTATGATAGCAACGGGTCTTTATAACTAATCAACTAACAAACTAAATAATTAACTAATTAATTTATTAATTAATTAATTAATTATTATTGTACATTACTTCATTTTAGAAAATTACAGAAAATTGTTTCCAAAACTGTATTTCTGTTCCAGAGAAACAATTAAGTTCATCTGATAATGTATGTCATTTTTTTTTAGATTAAATATTATTATAATTTGGTTTTCATTGTTATTATATTTTTAATACTCTTCACATTATTAACTTTTTCAAGTACTGTATTCAAAATTGTATGGTAAAATACATGAATGCATGGAACATAATCTCTAGATCATATGTTGCTAGAATTCAACAAGAAAATACAAGTTCATAATTTCTTTTATTTTGTATTATAGTTTTATTTATATTAATTATTTACATAGTATATATGTATGTATATATGTGTTTCTTTGGCTTTTTTTTTTTTTTACTTCTGTTATAAATTGTATATAATTGTATTAAAAATTTCTCTAATATTATTTTTTAAAAATTTTTATAAAAACTAAAAAAAACACAATTTTTTCTTATCCACGCCATTTTTATTGTACATAAGGATCGGATAAAATGAATATACTTAGTTATATAAACTTTTAATACTTATTCCAATAATAAATAGTCAGTATAAATAACAATAATAAATAAAATAAATAAATAAAAAATCAAGATAGATAATCAAAAAAATAAATAAATAAATAAATGAATACACTATCACAATTTTTGAATGAATACAACAAATGTTCAATTAAAAATAAAATTCCTATTTTGCTTGTTGAACTTTGGATACATGTGACTTTACATATCTACCACTTGGATCTTCAGCACAACCCCAGTCTGCTTTAGGAATCCATCGCATAACAGTTGAAGCTGCAGCCTTGGTAGGAAACAATGCATCAAACATAAGTCTATACCAGTAAGCTTCCTTAGTTGTTGGTTTATCATCACCCCATTCAGGTCTTGGGTTGGCAAATTGCTCATCTGAAATCATTTTTTCAGCAGTATCCTTAAGACAATCAATCCAGCCATAGCCAACACCATCTGAAAATTGTTCTTTTTGACGCCACAAGATATGTTTTGGAAGATATGGTTCTAAAGAAGAATCATCTGAAGTATCAAAAGCTTTACGTAAAATATATTTTTCCATATGATCTTTTGTAATCATTTTATCCTCTGGGTTAATATCCATAGAGACATCAAGAAAATCTTTATCTAAAAATGGAACACGCGCTTCAAGACCCCATGCCATTGTTGATTTGTTTGCTCTCAAACAATCAGATAAATGTAAATTTTTAATTCTCTTAACACATTCTTCATGGAATTCCTTAGGAGAAGGAGCAGCACCAAAATATAAGTAGCCTCCAAAGATTTCATCCGAACCTTCACCTGAAAGAACCATTTTTACACCTTGTGCTTTAATTTTACGCGATAAAAGATACATGGGTGTTGAAGCACGAATGGTTGTTACATCATAGGTTTCAAGATGATAAATAACATCAGAAAGAGCATCTAAACCTTCTTGAAGAGTAAAGATATGTTCATGATGAACTGAACCAATAAAAGTTGCAACTTCACGAGCAGCTAAAAGATCAGGAGCACCTTTGAGTCCAATAGCAAAAGAATGTAAACGTGGCCAAGCAGTAGAAGAAGATAATTCACCTTTATCATCAATACCAGATAAATTTTTTGAAGATGCATCGCCATCAGTTGTTACACTTGCTTCTTGAGAAGCAGCTAATTTTTTTGTTTCACGTGCAGCAATGGAAGCAATTAAAGAAGAATCTAAACCACCTGATAAAAGTACACCATATGGAACTTCAGCCATAAGACGCTTTCTAACAGAACGTTCAAGTGTTTTTCTAAGTTTAGTATAATCAACATGAGCAGTTGGAATATACTCAGGATTAAACCATTTTGGAGAATAATATCTTGTAATTTTATCAGTGTTTGAATCATATACATTACCAGGTGGGAAAGCAGTAATTGAATCAGAAATTTCAACTAATGATTTCATTTCAGAAGCAAAATAAATTGCAGATGGATTTTTTGAAGAACGACCAGTATAGAAAGAAGTTATACCAATAGGATCACGTGAAGCAACAACACGATCATTTTTCTTATCATATAATATAAATGAAAACATTCCATCTAAATATTTTGGAGCGTCAATTCCATATTTTAAATAAAGTGGAATTATAACTTCGCAATCAGATTGAGTTTGGAATTTATAGTCAGAAAATTCTTTTCTTAATAATCTATGATTATAAATTTCTCCATTAACAGCTAAAGCAATAGTATTATCTTCATTAGTAATAGGTTGTGCACCGGTATCAAGACCAACAATTGCTAATCTTTCATGACATAAAATTGTTGAATTTGCAACATAATTTCCTGACCAATCAGGTCCTCTATGTCTAATTAGTTTTGCTAATTTAAGTGCTTTTGGTCTGAAGGACGAAACGTCGTTAACTTTATAAGCACCAAAAATTCCACACATGGCGTATTTTTACAAAATGCTTTAAAAATAAATTAGATAAATTAGTATATTAAAAATATTTATAGTAGATAAATGTTTTTTTTTTTTTTTTTTTTTTTTTTTTAAAGTAAAAATAAATTAAAAAATATATATATATATATATTTATTAACTTAATTAATATCTTTCTGTTGTAGTAGTAACTAAGGAAAATAAATTAAATTTTTTTTTTTTTTTTTGTATGTGTGAATTAATTTATTAATATATAAATAAAAAAATTTTATTTTTCGATCGTTGCGAACTGACTCATAATTGGAAATTCTAAGATAGGAATAAAGATAACAGTAATAAAAATAATTACTATTATTATATCACATTACTATATTATATTATTATATTATATTATTATATTATATTATTATATTATTTATTATATTATTTATTATATTATTTATTATATTATTTATTATATTATTTATTATATTATTTATTATATTATTTATTATATTATTTATTATATTATTTATTATTTATTACTGCTTATTATATTCTGTCTACAATTTACAATTTATTACTATTGCAATTACTTTAATCTTATATAAAAATTACACGTAACGCAAATATATAACAGTATAAAATTATCTAATTAAAATTTTTATTATGTGTTTTTTTTTTTCCTTACATATATATATATATATTAATTATATACAAATTACAAATACATAAAATACATATTAAACAACTATAAGTTATACTACAACTATTTGAAATATATTCCTATATAAAATAATCCTCTTTTCCATTACTTGTCTATAAAGAGAAATTAGAAAGTACATGCGTGTATAAAAAAAAATAAATTAATAAATAAATAATTAAATAAATAAATTCTAAAGGCCCTATAACTAGTAAAACTCTAAAACGTAAATCACTATGACAACGCATAACCAATCACTGTAATTTTGTATTGCATAGCAACAAATCTATAATTCAAACTACTATAGACAATATAAAACTAAATTCAGAAGTTGAAACTCTATTTTCGATAGTTAAGAAAGGTATTTTTAATAATTTAACAAGATGCTCGTAAATAAAGGGTTTAAATTATCTTTAATAGATAATAAAATTATTTCCAATTCAATTACGAAAAATAAACCATTGCTTTTAAACATTGTTAGAAATAAATATGAAGAATATGGCCCACAACCTTTTGATGAACATTATTTAGACTCGCATCTGAAACAGGATACAAAATTTCATCTTAGACATCAACGGTTTAATAATAAACTAAAGGTTTGTTATGTTTCGTTTAAATTATAAAATTTTAGCTAACATTTTACTTATATATATATATAATTAATTTACCTCTTAGGAAGCTTTCCCTCCTCTTTATCCCTTTTATAAAAAAATCAATTATCAAGCTAGAGACTCCTATGGAAAATGGGATATACCACAACTAAAGAGAAATTACAACGAACCTGTAAGTAGAATCTCTTCCTATATACTTTTAGCGTTTATTGATAATCTAATATTAACATGTTTTTTTCCTGTTTAGATCGGTGTTAATGGTGATATACTTGATGTTTGGGCTCCAGAAGTATACCCATACAACAAAAAATTGATTTTGAAAAGTTGGGGTCTCTTCTTAGGTGCTCTAGGCTCTATATTTGCTGCAATCTTTTTAATAGGTACACCACAAACACCAGCTGCCAAGAAAGGTTATCCTGAAGGTGGATTATATACTGCTTTAGGTGGTTCCGAAGAAGATAAAGAAATCTTTGCTGTAAGTTAAACTTATTATTATTTATCTATTTATATTAATACACTAATTTCTAACTATATCTACCTTATTATATTTTTATTTTTTTATTGATTTTTAAAAAATAGGCTCGAGAAGATAAATTATAATTTAATATATGTACCTCACAATACTTTGTCCTTTTATTCCTAAACTGCATCCGTGTAACATGTTTATTTTTATTTAATTCCATTTTTATTTAAATAGACTTTTGGTTTTATTTTGTAAAATACATCTATTTACACATAAACAAATATACAAATACACAATATAAATAATTTAATAATAAAATTATTTCCCATTCACATTCCAGAAACTAAATACAAGATAATTTTCTACTTTTATAACTCATTATATCATACAAAAAAAAACAAAAAAAAAAAAAAAAAAAAAAAAAAAAAAAAAAAAAAAAAAAAAAAAAAAAAAAAAAAAAAAATAAAATAAAATAAAATAACCTAACAATAAACAATAAACAATAAACATAAAATATTACCCCATAACCATGAACCGACTTAAGAAAACTTTTACTTTTTGGCAGATTGAATTAACTTATCTGCAATAAGCCGCTGCATCAGTTTATCCCTTTGCATTAAGCGCCTTGATAAAAAGTTATGAGAATTTCGTAAACGAAGAATCCTTAATATTATATCTTCATTAGGAGCTATAGAACTTTTGGCCAATCTGTTTTCTTCAAGATGCTTCTTAATAGTTTTCATATTCCGATTTCCTAAAATTGTTTTTCTTCGGTTTGCAATTGAAAGAAACCTACGATTTTTAAACCCACCAGAAGCTACATTGGGTGACAGCTTTTCTATTTCAGTTTCCAAATACTCTGTAGGCATGTCATAATACACAGGAATTGCAAGTAATTCTTGATATTGGTCGGTTGTTAGTTCCTCAATTGGAGGTCCATGTCCATCATTATGGAAAAAATCTTTAAGCACTGACAACCAAGTAAATACTACTTCAACTTCTTTTGGAGACAAGGGCTTTTGTACAGTTTTTTTATCTGACAAAGGAGGTAACAATAATCCTTCTAATGTGTTTAGAACCACTTTCCATGTTTTCTTCATTACTTTAATTTTTAATGGCTCAGAAAGCGTTTCAGATAAAGTACGAAAATTTGCATTCAAATAATCAAATAATGGATTTAATGCATCTTCAATTTCTCCAGTAGTAAGGGCTTTACGATTAGATGAAGAATTAGATATCCAATTTGCCATTTTATCAAAATGAGTAGATGAAAATAAATGTTTAATGCGATGATGGGAAAGACTATAATGAATAAAAGCTGAAAATTTCCCAATGATCTTCTGAATCATATCATTTTCTGTGCGACGAATTCGTCTAAAACTCTTACCAAATAAAAACATAATATTATCACTCTCTGATTCCATACCAATCTTTACTAAAAGGCGACCTTGTGTATCCAAGTCCAACCAAATTTCTCGAGAAATAAAATCGCTAAATGATTGTGGATTTAAGTCAATAAATGTTCGGCCACAAACTTCATGATTTCCACCATATGACTCGTTCCAAATTGTAACACGAAGTCTTTTGGAGCTAGTAATAGTAACATCAGTAGTTTCATTCCACAATGGCTCGGTAGATTCATATGCTATTCGAGACTTGAACAAGAGCTTACGATTTGTTTGATCACTTAATGTTACACACGCACATGGATTAGTTTGGCTATCCGCTTTTATGTCTTCTGCTCTTATAAACTTTAAAGAAAAATCAAAAGTATCGACATTATTTTGTGACTGCTTGACGTCTTTTTCAGAAGTGGTAATTAGGTCAGAAAGCAGCTCCGAATCCAGTTGATGTTCTATTGAATCTAATAATTCAGCTGCATACCTTATATCATTTAACTTCACGCATGTTTGCGAATTGAATTGAAAAGGCTTTAATGGAGTCTTCCCCGTGATAGCCCTTTTAGCTCGCTGCATCCAGGCCTCTGACGAAATATCGTTTGCTGAATCTTCTGAAATGTCGCTTTTTTCAAGCTCTTTATTAAAATCTGTATCCAGCCTGAAGCAATATAAACATATAAGTGCTGAAATTGTTTTCATTAAACGTTGATAAAATAAAGCATTATGGTATTCATCTTCCCAATGTAAACTTTTAATCAACTGAATCATTGAATTAATAAACCCAAATAGATCCTTTACAGAAGAACTGGCTCTCATTGGATCTTCTCCCATGTTAAAACTATCGGAATTGACAGTATTGTTAATCCATGCCTCCTTATCTTCGCATAGACGATCTATCCAATCAAGAACATACTTGTATTGTTTCTCTTCATAATTGAATTTCATGGTAACCTTAGGATTCAACGTAAGCAAGACAGCCTTTGAATCTTGATAATATCCTAAAATTTGCTTGAAATCATTAAACGCCATTGCTTGGCCTTGTTTTTTATACTGCTTTTGTATAAAATCAACCATAGAAGTCATGTCATTCAAATATAACTTTAAAAGCCGTATGGAAGTAATTTTACTTATGGAAATTTCATCAAAAATTTTTCGCTTGTATTTGGTAGCAAGCTTTTGAACCAAGGTTAAAATTGTTGAGCCTAATGAAGTGACATGTGAAGGATCTAAAGAGTCATCCCTTGGAGTGTCCACTAAAAGTGCATCGTATTTTTTTTCCGCAGCATTCTTCAACGCGCTCTCAATTTTATGGTTTCTAGATATGGCATCTTCATCTGTTAAAGAAAATAGAGTATTTGTATAAATGTATTCATTAAATATTTCAATAAAAGAGCCAATCTTCAAAGATGGATCTAAAAGAACAGTTTCTAAAGAATCACAAAACTTTAATACCAGTGAGTTATGAAGTTTAATTAAAGAATTAGAAATTAGTTTTTGATCAGAAAAAGGTTGTAATTCATAGAAAGAACCTTTTGATTTATCATTTTCTGAATAATCATAAAATACCGTAAAGACCCTTTTTAATTCAAACAAATTAAGCTTTTTGAGACTAAACAATTGAGCAGCAACGTTTAAAAGCGCAGCACTAAACGTATAGGGGAAAATACGCCAAAATTCAAAAATATCGATTAAAAAGGAAAGAAAATTTTGATTGTGGCTTAAAAAATCTTCGTTAATATCAGATTCAGAGTTACGATAACTCACTGAAAGAAGCATTGTTTCATGAATCAAATTCCAAAGACACATTCGTTTCTGAGAAGGAATAAAATATAAAGATTTAGAAGAAAGTTCAATTGATTTTGATGATAACGTAGGATTCATTTCTAAAAGACTGTTATCATAACTATCACATTTAGTTAATGAATTTGAAGCTGAATTAATAGTAGAAGACTCTGTAAATAAGGAAATTATCAAAGATTTTACATAATTGGATTCAGTAAGAGACCATTCTTTATACATAGTTTTATTGAAATCATTTGGAAAATAAGAATCGATAGAATTCTGTGTGATTGTGGATAAGTATTTTTTTAAGTCATCTAAATATTTTGCGTCTATATCAGAAGACCAGATTCTTGAAACATCTCTTTCAATTTCTGATAAAGGACGATGAAATATAGTGGAAATTTCTTGTGAATACTGTATAGTTTCTATAGGACCTAATTTGACTGATTTTAAATTATATAGTTGATCTTTAGAATGCGAATTAACGGCTGATAAAGTATTTAAATTTTTATATTTTTTGTTATCTGTTTGAGGGTTATTGTTCATTTTATTAGAATCCAGGGGAGATAAAAAAGGTCTATTAGAAGGAGATAATATTTTTTTTGTAATTAAATTACTTTCATAAGATTTTAAAGTTTTAATTATAGCAGATGAAGAACTAGATAAACCTGAACTGATTAAAGAATCTGATAGAAATCTTACAAAAAATGAAACTTGATAATCAGTTGCATCTGTAACATTATCATCTTTTTTTGAAATTTTTAATTCCCTGTTGGCACAAGCACTAAATAGCATGATAAGATCTTCAATTTTGCGACTTTCTTTAATTTGCTTCATAAATTTTTCATCTAAACATTGTGCATAAAAAGCAGAAAAGGATCTACGAATATTTGGATCTGAGTATCTAATATCTTTTTTTAAGGTTATTTCTTTTAATTTTTGGGGGAATACTTTGATGAATTCTTTAGGGAATTTTGTACCAGATGAATATTTTTCGCTAGATAAATCTAAGGTTGCCCAAAACTTTTCGCTTATAGATGATAAATGTAGATGATAATGTGAACGGGTTTGTATGTTAGATTGCAAATTTGTTTGTGAACTTGAGTTTGAGTATGAATTTGAATTTGAATTTGAAGATAATGGTAGATGTTTTTGAGATTGTAAATTTGAGTCATTTCCATTGTTATGAGTATTATTATTTAAATTTTGATTTTGTGATTGCAACTTGTAATTATTTTCAGCCTCTTCTTTTTGTTGAAAATAATATTTTTGTGCTATAAATCTAACACAATATAAATATAAATCATTTAACGCGTCTTGAGAAGAATTTTTATGTCCGGAAGGAGGTATACTTGGAAGACTTTTAACCGTTTTTATTTTAACTTCATTTGCATTGATTTTATTGATTTTATTGATTTTATTGATTTTATTGTTGTTGTTGTTGTTGTTGTTATTTTCATTTATATTTTCGTTTGTATTAGTGTTTTCCTTGTGACTAGGACGCTTTTTCGTGTAATTTTCTACATCACTAATAATTAGTGTAGAAACATTTCGATTAGCAACAGTAGATTTGGAATTTTCCATTATCCATATTAATATATACTATAAGAATAAAAATAAGAATAAAAGTAAAAATAAAAATAAAAATAAAAATAAAAAATAATAATTGTTTATTATTTTATTAAATGCTATATGCCACACCACAATTTGTTTGTTGTTTTGTATTAGTTTGCATAAATTCTTATTCACGTATTGAACCACTTGATTTGTAATACTGTTGTGATTATTATGTAATAGAAGTGTTAATATGTAATTAAGAAAATAAATAATAAGTAATAATATAACTAATATAATTGAGAAAATAAATAATAATAAGTAATATAAAATTATGTAAAATATGTAAAAAATATAATATATATAAAAAGTAATGTATATAAAAAATATAAAATAAAAAAATATAATGTATTTTCGTGTTTAAAAGCCACGATTAATATAAACAAGTTTGGTATATCGATAGAATAATAAACAATTACTAATAATAAAATAATATTTAGTCAGGAAGCTGTTGTTGTGGCGATGATTTGGTGTAATTACGCTCATTATAATTAATTCAATCGCATATTAAATTTCTTTAAATAATAAATTATACTAATTAGCCAGCAGACGAGTTACTCCGGTTTGTCTTGGCATAATTAACGATATTTTATATATATTTATATTTTATATATATTTATATTTTATATATATTTATATTTTATATATATTTTTATATTTTATATATATTTTAATATTTTATATATATATTTATATTTTATATATATATTTATATTTTATATATATACATATATTTGTATTGTATTCAATTTAGTTTTGTATGTATGTATATAATATGAATATACACACAGTTGATAAAGTCGTTAAATATAAAATAGATGTGTCTTTGTATTCGTTAATATATTTTATTTTTATTTTTGCCATTCATTGTACAACGATTTTTGTAGTTTAAAGTTTAAAATAATATTTATGTATATGAATTATATTATAGCATTTTTTACTATAATATTTAATTAATTGATGTTTAATTGTATGTATATTTGCTAACTTGATGGAATCCATTTTAGTTCAGTAAACCCTGTATCTAGTAAAAGCGATATTATTATATATAGTACATAAAAGTAATATTATATATAGTACATAAATGTAAAGAAATACATTAAAACTATTTATAAAAAAAATCAGTCACAAATAAACATGAAGAGACACTATGGCGAAGGCACTTCTGAATTTGTGAAATATGGAACTCCAATAATTGAAAAAAAGCGAGATGATCAAAAACAAACAAATACTCAAGTAAATAATTACCTTTACGGTACAAGGTCTGTTAAGACCTTTGATAATTATTTTGACGATAATGAGGGTGAGTTTTATATCTTATATAGTCTATCTTATGCTTTTTCATTCTATGTTTCTATCGGCATTTATCTAACCTTCAGAATGGCGTCCCTCCTCCTTTAAATCCAGTCGAAACAAAAGAATGGTTTTGCAGAAAAAGTCCCTAGAAGATTATATGGATGAAGAGGATCTAGCCGATATCGAGTCTAAGAAAACAATTGTTAGATCTAATCTATTTGGAGGATTTGCAAATGTAAAACAATTGTGTTCAAATAAATTATTAATGACATCCTTTGAAACATATCCATTTGGAGTAAGATTACTGTTGAGTATGGGTTGGAAATTCACTGATTTACTGAATGAAACAGATAAAATAACTCATGAATTACAATTAAAATTACATATGAATAAAAAACTTAATGAAGATACAAAAAAAAATAGTTTATCTAAAAACTCTGAAAATAATTCTAATCGAATTGTATTTAATCAAATTACAAAAAATTATTATGACGAAGTCGATGATGATGATGATGATGATGATGAATCTCTTTCATCTTTAAAAATAAAACCACTTTCCAATATATCATTTGCAAAAACTAATAAAAATAATATTAAACCTTTTGAAAAAAAAACTTTTAATATCAATGGTCCTAGACTAAAATTCACTTTATCTAAAAATAAAAATGTATCTAATGAGACTAATTCTCCACTCTCAATATTTGTTAAGTCTGCTCAAAAGTGTTATTTCCCTGCTTTTGAATTTAAACTATCTATTCCAGATGATTATAACTGTAAGCATACAAATCCCTATCGTGATGAACATGAATACAAAGAGAATAGTTCAATAATTTCAAATAAAAAAAGCTTTACTGCAAATCTTGATTTAAAATCAGTTGCACAAAATTTAAATGAACAAATTTCAAAATTCCTTGCTCCATTAGGGAAGGAAAAAGCACAAATATGTTTAAACACTGTACTACCATACGCAAATAATATTGAAAAGCAATCAAGATACCGGGCATATTTGGAGCTGGAAGCAGGTTTTTATACTCCAAAGTTAGAACTTATTATTCCTAATTCAGCTTCAGATATTATATGGGAAAATGAAATAAAAGAATTTTATAAAAGTGCCTTACTATTTTCACAATTAAACAATGACTTTAACTCTAGATTTCGCTCTAAATCAGATGATGATTACAAAGACAAACCTGAATCTAAGGGTAACTATAATCAAAAAGAATTAAGTATAAATGAAAATGGGAAAGAAGTATTTAAAAGTTCAACAAGAAGTGTTTCAAATTTTTTTCCTTCAAAACTACTTTGTCGTCGGTTTGGAGTTGATCCTTCTGTTATAAGCACAAACGATTGTGACGGCGATAAAACTACGGCTAAATCCCAACTAGACTATTCTATAAACGATAGTACCCAGGGTGATAATGACAGAAATTCAAACAGGGATGGGAACAAAAAGGGAGATAGTATTGACACTGAACCCGAGTTAGGTGGATCTACTATTTCTGAAAGAGCATCAGAAAATTTATTTAATATAGTTTTTGGGGGCGATTAATATAGTTTACGATATATGATAAGAATTATGTCTGAATGTATATATATTATTATATGATAAATTAGGCTATTTATATTTAAAACTATCTTCTAATTAAACCATCAATTACAGCTTGAGGTATCAGGCATTGTAAATAACATATTCTAGGGTAAAAACTAGAGTTTTTACTAGAGTTTTTATTAGAGTTTTTATTGGAGTATTTATTAGAGTATTAACTACGGTATGCTACAAATAACTATGCTTCAAATAAGCGATATTTTCATTCTAAGCCTTTGATAGCTATTTAATACAATACAGATACACATACAAATACAAATACAAATACACATACAGATATGCTGCATATGCATCTAATTAATTAATTAATTAATTAACTAATTTAGCAATTCACTTAGTAATTAAAATTTACAAATAGTATATAAAATAAATAATACCGGTAGTTTCATAATAATATTTAAATAATATTTTTTTTTTTTTTTAAAAAAAAAAAAAAAAAAAAAAAAAAAAAAAAAAGCATAAAATCACAATAATGTTTATAGCAACCAGAGAAAAGAAAAATTAGAAACAGAGCAACTACTAAAATTTATTATATTCTTAAATTAAATTACTATTACTGATAAATACTATTTGCATTTTATTATGAATTAAGGATTGTATTTCATTATAAACATCAATTTATTTAATTGAAATATTTTAGTATTTTCGTAAATTTAACATTTTTTTAAAATTCTTTGTTAAATTTTTTTTTTTTTTTTTTTTTTTTTTTTTTTTTTTTTTTTTTTTTTTTTTTTTTTTTTTT
>JAJMCY010000362.1:0-15627 GCA_030565755.1 Ascobotryozyma cognata
ATAATAATATAATATAAATAATAAATAATAACACCCACCTGGAGTTTAATGCTTTGTGCAATTTCCTTATAGTTAGCAATGGTATGGTGTTAATAAATATGTAATATATATAATATATAATATATATATACTAATATATAATATATATAATATATATATTAATATATAATACATATATAATACACATATAATACATATATAATACCTTTTCGATCTTCTTAGACTCCAATGCTTTAGCAGCTAATAATTATTCGTAGATGGTTAGAGAATCTATAGAGAATATATATAGAATATATATGGAATACACATATAAAATACACAACGAATACACAACGAATACACACGAATACACACCTATGTCCAAAACTATAGTTTGCATATCTTCTGGCTAAAAATTAGCATAGTTCAAAACCAAACTAAAAAGCACTCACCATATCGACTGCTTTTATTACTATATAGTTAATACAAACACAAACAAACACAAACACAAACAAACAATAATCATACCAGGTTTTAAATTCTCATTAGACATTTTAATGTATTCTGTTTCTACTATAAATATATAAATAAATAAATAAATATATAAATAAATATATATATATGCTTCTAATCTATCTTATTCTACTCCTAGTTAATACGAATCTTTCTACGTATGAATTCTACATTACACTACAATAAATACAAATACAATAAAATAAAATACAATAAATATAAATACAATAAAATAAAATACAATACAATAAATATAAATACAATAAAATACAATAAAATAAAATAAAATAAAATACAATATACATAATCTATATCATATCTATATCATATCTATTCAACTACAATAAACACACACACACACACACTAATCCAATAAAATAAGCAGAATCAACGATCAAGATCAACAATAGAAAATTCAACTATTTTGTATATTTAATTTTATATTAATTTTATATATTAAAAATTATATATTAAAAATTATATATTAAAAATTATATATTTAAAATTTAAAATTTTAAAGGTTAAATTTAAATTTAAAGGTTTAAACTTAAATTAAAATCTTAGGAAGTAGATTAGAGTGTGGGTTAGGGTAAATGCAGTATAGTAACGGTTGATGTGGCAACTATAACCATAACAACAGTCGCCCTGGCGACTGTTGTTATGGTTATAGTTGCTATACAAAATAAAAATTTTAAACCACTTCAAAAAAAAAAAAGAAAACTACTGAAAACCAATTTTAACCTTCTTTTTTTTAAAAACAACTCTTATTTTCAATTTTGACAATTCAAAATTAAATAAAACAATGTTATTTTTATTTAGTTGAAATGTGAGTCTGCTATTTAATATATGTAGTTTTTTTCTTGATTTTTTTCCATTTTTTTCCATTTTTTTCCATTTTCCCATCCACTTTTTACCTTTTGCCACCTTTACCTTTCACCTTTTGCCACTGCTAACAATAGGTCTCGAATTATTGTAAAAAACTTACCTAATAATCTATCTGAAGATGGATTTAAAATGCATTTTGCTAACCATTTTGCTAAGCAATCTGCTAAGCAATCAAGCATTTATGCAATTACAGATGTAAAATTAATAAAATCAAGAACAGGAGATTCCAGACGATTTGGTTTTATTGGCTTTAAATCACCAGAAGATGCTAAAGAAGCCTGTACTTTTTTCAATAATACTTTTTTAAACATGTCTAAAATCAATGTTGAATTAGCAAAGTCGATTGATGATTCTTCTTTGCCACTTTCTTCGAAAGTTAGAAACCAAAGGAAGCGTCTCTATGATGAGAATCACAATGAAACCAAAAGGGCTAAACTGGACAATGCTAGTAATATTAATAACAACAACAACAATAAAGACGAAAAACTAAACGAATTCATACAAGCAATGAAACCAAGAAGCAGCATTCCAACATGGGCAAATGATGATTTTCAAACGCTAAATCAGTTGGATTCAAGTGTTAGTGTTAGTGTTAGTGTTAATGCTAATGCTAATGATATAAATGAAAATAACATAAATGCAAATGCAAATGCAAATGCAAATGCAAATATCAACTTGGCTAATCGTTCTGATGACCCATTAAACCAAACAAACACCAATATAAAAGAAAACGACGACGAAGATGATGAGACTTGGCTTCGGAAACGAAAAGTACAGTCTCCTGGAGTAGAAAATCATACTTTAACACAATCAGACACACAAACAGATACTAACTCCCCCAAAGTAGTTGACTACTCACAACCAGACCAACCATTTGAAAACGATAATGAAACGGCTATTGACCAAATTTCTAAATCAAAACGTATTTTTCTTCGAAATCTACCATACTCCGTTACAGAATCTGATTTAAAAAATCTTTTTTCAAAATACGGCCCCTTACAAGAGGTGAGTTTACATTTATTTCTTACATTTATTTCTTCTTTCCACAAATGATGAAAACCGATAGGGACAACTGACTAATCATGTTGATACCCGGGAACTTGATAGTAGAAACGTTTCTGATTTGCTTAAGAAAGAAATATTTTTTATTTTATTATAATTCATTTTCAATAATTCTAACATATTTAGGTTCATCTTTCCATCGATGTAAAAACTGGTATGCCTAAAGGCTTTGCATATCTTTTATTTGAAAACTCACAAGACGCAGTAGAAGCTTTCCAAAATGAAGATAAACAAAGTTTCCAAGGAAGACTTTTACATTTAATTCCAGCTAAACCTAAACGAGAAAATAAAATGGATGAAATTGCTTTAAAATCTTTACCATTTAAACGTCAAAAAGAACTTAAACGTAAAGCCGAAGCAGCAAAAGGAACTTTTAGTTGGAACTCTCTTTTTATGAATCCAGATGCTGTTGTAGCTTCAATGGCTGATAAAATGGGTATCTCAAAATCAGAACTTTTAGATCCAACATCAAGTGATGCAGCTGTTCGTCAAGCACTTTCAGAAGCTCATGTTATTAATGATGCTAGAGCATATTTTGAATCCAAGGGAGTAAATTTAGATGCTTTCAAAAATAAGAAAAAAAGTGATACTGTTTTACTTGTTAAAAATTTCGCTTATGGAACTACAATTGATGAACTAACTGACTTATTTGGTGAATATGGTGATTTACATAGAGTATTAATTCCTCCATCAGGAACAATTGCTATTGTTGAATTTTTACATGCACCTGAGGCAAGAGCTGCATTTACAAAATTAGCTTTTAAAAGATTCAAATCTTCTATATTATATTTAGAAAAAGCACCTGAAAATATTATTTTTGCTACTGCTCCTGTTGATTCTATTATTCCTTCAAAATTAGAAAAGGATAAAGCAGTGGAAGCTGTATCTGCACAGGATATATTATCAACCACTACTTCTCTTACAAACGAATCAAATAATAATAATATTCCTATACAAGAAGGAGAATCAGTTCCTACTACATCTGTATTTGTTAAAAATTTGAACTTTAAAACTTCATCTTCTGAACTTACAAATGCATTTAAAACTTTTGAAGGTTTTATAGTTGCTCAAGTTAAAACTAAACCTGATCCTAAAAATTCTAATCTAAGACAAAGTATGGGATTTGGATTTGTGGAATTTAATTCACGTGAAAATGCATTAAAAGCAATTAAGGCAATGGACGGGTTTGTATTAAATGGTCATAAATTACAAGTTAAAGCATCAAATAAAGGTGCAGATGCTGCAGCTGAAAGATCACATGATGATTTATTAAAGAAAAAAGCAATGAAAAATTCTAAAATTGTTATTAAAAATTTACCATTTGAAGCTAGTAAAAAGGATGTACGTAATCTTTTTGGTGCATATGGATCATTAAGATCAGTTCGAGTTCCAAAGAAATTCGATTCCTCTTCCCGTGGATTTGCTTTTGCTGAATTTACAAGTGCACAAGATGCAGCTAATGCTATAAAGTCATTATCTGGAACACATTTACTAGGCAGAAGATTAGTATTAGATTACGCAAGTGCTGATTCTTTAAGTGCCGAAGAGGAATTGAAAAGAATGCAAAATAAGGTTAAAAAACAAGTTGCCAGTGAACAACTGTCTGCTTTACGTCTTTCTGGAAAGAGACAAATTAATCTTGAAGAAGATTCTAATGACTTTGAAAGTTTATGATTTATTGCTATTTTGTTGTGTAATGTTTTGTTGTGTAATGTTTTATTGTTTTTAATGTTTTATTGTATTAATGTTTTATTGTTTTTAATGTTTATATTGTTTTATTATTATTTTTGTTACTATTGTTATTATTGTTATTAATGTTACTATATTGTATCATATTTTTGCTTTCAGGATGGTTAAATGGTTTGTATTGTATATAGGAAAAGTTTTTTTTTTTTTATAGAGTTAAGATAATCTCGGGAATCGGTTATTGTCTCGGTTATACGCCGACTCGTTGATCGGCTATATAATGTAACACTGGGTAATACAAAATGTAAATCACCATGACAACATTCAAATTTTGGAGGTTATCAATTATTATGTAATCATATACAATTGATTATGTAATACGCTATATTACCGAACTTTTTTTATTCTGGGGTTTGAAATTTATTCTTTTTTTTTCAAATTCAAGGACTTGAAATTTTTTAAAAATTGGGAAAAAAAGCCTAAAAATTTATCAAAGTTTCAAATTTTTAGTTTTTTGTATTTATTTGAGGTTTGTGTATTTTTTGTGATTTTTTGTGATTTTTTACGATTTTTTACGATTTTTTACTAATAAATTAGACAAATAAAGAGTAAAATTACTAGATTTTTTAAGATTTTTTAGGATTTAAAACCATTGGTTTATTTTTTTTCGATAATGAATGACAAAAACGCTGGTAAATTTACACAATGGAGAGAAAAATATGAGAATTTTTTAGTTCAAAATGCTTCTCAGGTCTCTTCAATTGAGTCAAGTATACAGACATTGCAATATATTTTACCTGGTAATGATTATTTGTAATTTGTTACGATACAGGAATAATGCTGACGGGGTTTTTTTTATTTATTTATTTGTTTTTTAGGCCAATTTAAAGATGTGGAAATTGCGTCAGAGTCGTGTAAGTGTTTTGTCAAATTTTTGAGGTTTTTATATATGTTTTATGATTTTTATTAAGGGATTTAAATTTTTACGTTTTCATTTTATGTTTTATTATTTTTTTATAATTTTTAGTTAATTTTTAAATTGTTAATATTTTTTTTAATTGTTTTTTGGTGTTTTTTGGTGTTTTTTATATTTTATATTTTATTTTATTTTTATATTTTATATTTTATTTTATTTTTATATTTTATATTTTATTTTATTTTTTTATTTTATATTTCATTTTATATTCTATAATTTTTACAATTTTCAAGACTATTCTAACTTGTTACTTGACTTTTATCAATGATCCATTTCCTCTTCCCAGTGTACTCTGTATTAAACATCTTAGGATTATACCATGACTCTATACTATTCAAGGCAGTTGATAAAATTCCAAATTCACCATTAAAACCTAAATTTTCTGTGCACAATTCATACACCAGAAGTTTAATGGCAAGAAATAAGCTTTATAAAAGCCTTGCACTTTTACTTACAATTACTAGATACACTGAAATTCTATTTGAAATGATTATCAAAAAAAATAGTTTAAATAGTAAAAATCCCAATGATGTAATACTAAAAATTAAAGACGAAAAAAATAGATATAAATTTATTTTATACTTAGAAATTTATAAAGCTATTGTTCGATTATTATTATTTTGGTTATCGGGTTTTAGACCTCTTACATCTCCAATTATGCCGGAAAGAGAGATTACTCCAGAAACTTTAAGCATGATAAATTCAAATAGATCTGAAAAAGATAAAGAAAATAAAGATAAAAATGGGAATGGGAATGGTAATGGGAATGGTAATAATACTGAAATTTTAGGACAAAAAGAATACTTGTGTCCTCGCACTGGTAAAATAATTCCACCTTTACCAATTAAAGATATTAATGGATACTTAATGTCTAATGTTCTTTCATTTGAAGATGTTTGTCAACCAGAAGACTTGTTACAACCCGTCAATAACTTAGGAATTAAAAACTTATTTAAAATTCATAAAGCAAATGGTTCAATTAAAGGTTTGATAGCAGAAATTATTTATATTTTACGTCCTTTAATATATTGCACATTTTTATTTAAATATAGGAATAATAAATATGATTGGCGTCCTTGGTTAGTTGGTATTAGTATGGAATTAATATCTAGAAATTTATATTTACAACATTATGAGGATACTAGATTAGATGGTTTAAAAGGCTTAACTGAATTAGAAAAGGATGAATTAACAAAAAGGAAAAAATCCTTATGGTGGTGGACACTCAGAGGTTCTTTTTATGAAAATTTCAGTGGCCCATTTATTCATGGTTTTGCTAACAAAACAAAAAAGGTTCCTGGATTAAATATTTTTGGCACGATTGTTGATGATTTTGCATACATGCTTGATAATTTTTATTATTCATGTAAGTTATTATTTTTTACCTTTTAATATTTTAATTATAAAAACTAACTTTTTAGCTGCTACGTTATGATATTTTATGATATTTTATGATAATTTTATTATTTGTTATTTAAATTTAACTCAAACTTGAATATAGTTTATTTTTATTTTATATTTAAATATAATCTATTTTTATTTAACTTTGAATACAAATCTATTTTTACTTTTACTTTTACTTTTACTTTTACTTTTACTTTTAATTTTTATTTTTGTATGTTTTAAGCCATTAAAGACAAAACAATCTAATATACACTTAACCTTTTTACCCATATGAAAAATAATATACAATGCGTTACACACTGATTTCGATAAACCCTTAAATAATTTATAAAAGTGTTATAAGAATCAATAATATAATAAACGAAAAAACACTTGGAATGCCAAAATTTTAAAACAGGGAAATGTTTAACCTAATATATATAAGTTTCCTTTACTTTTTATTATCCTCTTTGGCGTGATGATTATGCTTTTTTTTATTATTTTTATACTTTTTAAGTTTGGAAGTGCTTTTATTATTAAGTATAATGTTTTTATTTTTTGTAGTTTTTCTATCATCAAAACTTTTTATAGCGTAAGGAGATGATAATGACATGCGATGATGTTTTTTTCTTTTAGCTAAGGCATTGGCAAGGGGAGAGGGAAGTGGTGATTTTATTTCCTTTTCTATAGGTTTTTGTTTGCCTAATTTGGAAAGTGAAAAGGAAGAATTTGAAGAATTTGAAGAATTTGAAATAAACGAGTCATTATCTTCAAAAGTGCTTTCTTCAAAAGTAGTTTCTTCATAGCTACTTTCTATTTCTTTATCCTGTTTATTGTGTTTGGATTTTAGTTTTAATTTTTTTTTCATTTGTTCATTTCTTTCTTGTTTTAATTCAACATCTTCAAGATCATTAAATGATCTCTTTCTATTTAATTTTTTTCCTTTGTAATCCTCATTAATAGAATTATCTAACTCTACACTTGATAAAGATTGATTTAAAATTAAATCTTCATTTTTATTTTTCTTTGAAGGTGAATTGTTACCAGTATATTGTTTTAAAGCATCATTAAGATTTTTAGGAGAATTATTTTTTGATTTTATTGAATAATTAACTTTTGAATTTATTAAAGAATCGGATGAAGAATCATTTAGAGAATAAATTAAAATATAAGCTTGTTCTTTCAAAACAGAATTAACACCAACTTGTTCAGTAGAATCATCATCATAAAAAGACCAAGTACCGTTTGGTTGTTTACAATAAGCAGTATAATGACCACTAGAAGTTTTACGACCTTGATGATTAATTGTAGAAATTAAAGAATAATTTGTAGAAATATTTTTATTATCATTATTAGATAAAAGATATGGATCAAGATTAATAGATTCTGAAAATGAAACATTATTTTGAACTTTTTGACAAGTTCCAAATGTTGTATATACAAAACGTTTTAAATGAATAATTAAATATTGTGGAGGATTTATTAAAGCTAAAGTTTTTGTAGCATTAACATATTCTTTACAATTATCACATTTATAAGCATTACCTTCTTTAATTGAAAGAATTTCACCAGAAAAAAATTTTTTTAAACCTTGTTCAAGAGTTGTAATTTTTTTACTTAATTCGACAGATAAATCTAAAGTTGCTTGAAAAGTATCACTTGATTTTTTACATTTTTCACAAATAATTTGCTGAAGTATTCTACCACCGAATATTCTATGTAAAACAGAAGTTTCTTTTAATGATTCTGGTAAAGATTTGTCAACCAATGAATTTTGCATTGAATCTAATAATGCAATAAGAAACTCATGAGCATCTTCTTGTCTATGTAGAGTGAAAAAAGATGCGATTTTTTTTAAATTTTTAATAAAACCTGATGGATAAATTCCTTTTCTATGTTTTATTTTTTTGTTATTATTATTGTTATTATTGTTAATATTATTGTTGCCATTTACAATAAAAGCTTGTTTTACTAAGTTGTAAAAAAGTGTTAAAGTCGAACTATCATCTTTCAAAGAGGAATGTTTTGGACGATATTTAAAAAGAAAATATTGAGTTAATGCTGGTACATGCATTAAAGCTTGTAAAGCAGAATTTAAATAGCATGTAACTCCAATGTTTACTAAACCTGGTGGATTTTCATAAATGATTTTCCATTTTTTATCAATTTGATTTTTAGGATAAAGAGGAACTTCAGGTTCTGCATAGAAAATGTTATTGCTAGTATTATTAGTAGTAGTTGTATTTTTTTTAGTAATTTCTTCTAAAGAGCTTGTTTCAGTATTGTTTGAGTAGTCAATTTCTGGATCCAAAGTAATAATTTTAATATTATCTGTGTTAGTCATAGGTTTGTTCGTGTTATTGTTATTGTTATTGATACTGATATTATTATTGTTATTATTATTATTATTACTAGTGTCATCAGTTTCTTGAACAAAAATTAAAGGTTTTCTTTGTAATTTTGAATTGGATTTTGATACATTTGAGAGAACATTCAAAGGAGTTCCAGTCATTTTGGGATTGATGATGGATTGAGTATTTTATTTATTTGTTTTTTATTATTTATATATTTATGTATTTTATAGTAAACAAACTTATAATATTAACGGGTTATAAATTAAATAAATAAATAAATAAATAAATAAATAAATAAATAAATAAATAAACAAATAAATAAATAAATAAATAAATAAATAAATAAATAAATAAATAAATAAATAAATAAATAAACAAATAAATAAATAAATAAAATAAAAAACTTTACTAGTGTTTAAATACTAAAACAACGCAGAAGAACAACAATACAATAAAGTAAAAAATAACTTTAAAATATAAATATACAACATTTAAAGGAATGAAATGTATTACTATAATTTGAAATACACAGTAAAACAAAAAAATTAATACTAATAATGATAAATGATAAACAGTTTATTTAATATGAAACCGAATGTACAACAAATAATACAATAAATAAATAGTAAATAATTAATTAACTATGGGATGAAAGCTTATTCATGCGGAAAGCAATGTCTATAATGTTATATCTATAAATGATATACACAAGAGTTGAACTTATTCGTTTGTTTTTAATGTTTACAGTGAATGGCTGGTTTGTTTATTTAAGTGTGTGTTGATGTATGTAGTATTGTAGTTAAATGTGTACTTTATGCTTATATGAAGTTGTATCAATATATATCAATGTGTATCAATATATATGTATTAATATGTATTAATATGCTATATGTTCATAATAAGCATAAAGAACATGCATTAAACAATATAAACAATATAAACAATTGCATTATAGTATCTTATAGTATGTTTGTTGTCACTATAGTTTAATATCTACTATATAACTTTATACTTAATAGTATGAGTAAGTGAAAGTATAATTTATATACATACACTGTAACCATAGTACACAGTTTGTATGTAAAATATATTATTACATGCAATCAAATATAATTATAAATATCGCCAATAAAATCATTATAAGTAAGCAAGTAATGTACAACAGTTATTGTTTTATCCAATCAAATATTTAATTTGTTAGAATTACTATAGAAACTGTCATATATCACGATGTAATAGTGTATCCATGTACCATTTGCTATAAATATTATTAATTTATTTCTATTTTATTTCTATTTATATTTTATTTTTTACTAATTTTTATTTTATTTATGATTTTATGATTTTATTATTTTTAATTATTTTTTTATTTTTTATTTATTTTATTTTATATTTTATTTTATTTTTTATTATTTCATTTTTTATTTATTCTATTTTATTATTTTTATTATTTTTATTTTATTTTTATTATTTTTTTATTTTTATTTTATATTTTATTATTTTTATTTATTTCATTACAATTCGAATTAATTTAAACCAATCATAGGTTATTATAACAACACGCAAATGCGTACAAAAATATTATTCTATAATAAAATAGAATAATATAACCCCAAATCCATTTATTCTATTGTATCCCAAATCACCATGTGTATAAATAATTTGCTCATTTAAGTATATCAATAATAAAAAGAAACGTCCACGTATAAAAACTGTCTTATACAAAATCTAACTAAAAAAATAATTTGAATAATGTATATATACAAAAAAATTATAATATATTTAAAACTCACCGTACTATTAAATATTTAAAATACTTAATATTAAACAATTATTATTTTAATTATGAAATAGAAAAATTTTCATCCCATTTTAATTTTTTTCCACCTATCATTATAGACTCATTTTTTTTTTCTCTCATAATTATAAACTTACAATTAAGGAATCCATAAATATTAATAATATTTTTTTGTATAAAAAACAAAAAACGAAAATTGTGTATGAGAAAAAAAAAAAAAAAAAAAAAAAAAAAAAAAAAAAAAGAAAAAAAATTCCAAGTGGCATTTTTATATGCAAAAATTTTTCACTCTAATTACCCGGTATGTTATCTTGTTTGTTACCCTGTTTGTTACCCGGTGTGGAAAAGCAGTCCTGTCACGTGTTTCGTTTGTACCTGTAAAACTGTCGTAATTACTGTAAATAACTTGCTTATATGTAAATAATATGTAAATACAAAGATCATACTCTACAAGGATTTGAATCCAATTTTATTCAAAAGAAGTATGTTGGAACAACTTTATTATAAGACTTTAATAAATATTAAACATTGGAGTGTTTTTGTAGTTTTTTATGTAGGTTTTTATGTAGGTTTTTATGTAGGTTTTTTAAAAGTTTTATTTACATATAACATGTTGATATAAAGTATATATACATAGATTTGTGTTAATTTGTAAGTTTGTAAATTTATAAAATCTATTATACTTTTGCTTTTACTTTATTTATACTTTATTTATACTTTTATTTGTATTTTTATTTGTATTTTTTATTTATACTTGTATTCTAATTTAATACTTAATTATAAGTTTTTATTCATACTAGAATGTTTTCGTATACGGCTCGTAATTAAATTCATGTACCAGTATATTTATAGCGTATGCCCTAGATATGCCCGTACATGCCTTTCTATGCCTTTTTATATGTCTAAATAAATATATGTAATAAAATACATACCGGTCGTATGCCCAACCAAACCCTACACCATACCCTATTTCTAGTCAGATATCAATAGATAAAACACAACAGGGTCTCAAAGAATTTAAACAAAGAAGATTAAAAAAAATATAAGAAAAAAATAAAAAAAAAGGTATAAATTATAAAAACACTTATAAATAAATAAACAAATTATAAAAATATTTATAACAACATATAGAATGTTTTCGGAGAAAAATAGACGAAATTATGGAAGAACAGGAGGACCATTTTCTGTCTCTAATGGAAACATAAACTCAAACTCTAACAATACTGGTTCAAATTTACGAAGTAATAATAATATTTCAAGTATTTCAAATAATAATGTTTCAAATAGTTCAAATCCTATGACAGAGTTAACAGAAGAGCAACGGCATGAAATAAAGGAAGCGGTATGTTTTAGGCGTATTTAAGCGTATTTAAGCGTATAAACACGCTTAAATACTGTTTTCACCTATTTAAACTATTGTTAAAAGACAAACTAGCTTTGGAAAACACAGAATGCTAACATCCAGTTTGGTTTGTTTGATATGGACAATGACGGGGCTATAGATTATCACGAGCTTAAGGTTGGTATTAATTATTTAATTATTTAATTATTTTTTAGTTATTTTTACATTTATACTGTGACTGCTTTATTAATAAATTATTTATACAAGTTGATACGGTTTCATGTGGTTTTCATGCGGTTTTCATGTGGTTTTCATGTGGTTTTCATGTGGTTTACACACGGATTCCATACGGATTCCATGTAGTTTTTAATACAATTTCATACAATTTCATACAATTTCATACAATATCCATTCTAACCCACAGGTTGCAATGCGTGCTTTAGGATTTGATGCAAAAAAACCAGAAGTTCTTAGAATATTACACGAAAATGATCCTGAAGGAAGAGGATTAATATCATATGATGATTTTGCACGAGTTAGTATGTTTCTATTTATTATTTATTTATTTTTATTATTTCGTATTTTTACTAATATTCTAATGCATAGTGGCGGAAAGAATACTATCTAGAGATCCATTGGATGAAATAAGGCGGGCCTTTGCTTTATTTGATGATGATAATACAGGAAAAATAAGTCTACGAAACTTAAAAAGAGTTGCAGAAGAATTAGGAGAGAATTTAGACGATGAAGAATTACAGGCAATGATTGATGAATTTGATTTAGATCAAGATGGAGAAAGTGAGTTTTATAAACACCATATACAAAAAACATATAAAAAACATACTAACGTTACAGTAAATGAAAAAGAATTTATAGCTATATGTTCTGAGCATTAATGTGTTGTTATTTTCCTATCATTTAATCTTTGTTATTTTTTTAGTTATAGTTTTTAGATTATTATTTATTGTTTTTATTTAATGCTTATTTATAAATTTACAAGGCTTATTTAATCAGTGTATCGTCATATTAGAACAAGTAATAAAAATAAATAATAATAAATAATAATAATAATAATAATAAATAATAATTAAAATAAATAATAATAAATAATAAATAATAATAATAATAATAATAATAATAATAATAATAATAATAATAATAATAATAATAATAATAATAATAATAATATTAATAATAAGAATATCTACTCAACATTCTCAATTACTGACTTAAAAGAAAAAGGAGTAAAAGCATAACCTTCACCAACAAAAAACTTAGACATGGCTTCTACCCATTGTAAACGAAGAGAATGAAGCATTGCAGAAGTACCCTCCATTACAACCAAAATAACAACAGTAAGAGAAAACCACATAAAGAAAGTTACTACAACCATAATTACACCAAGTATACCAGTCAGTTTAAAAGATCCTGCAATTGTCATTGACCAAAGTACTGTTGATAATTGTCCATGAGCAAGTGATAAAGCCCATAAACGAAGATATGATGCAGTATGAGATACACAATTAAGGCAAAATTCTATAGTAAAAATAATTTGATGAATCATAACATCACCAAATTCAAATTTATCTTCTTCATTCATTTCCTCTGAAGTAAATATATCTGCATTACTATTAGTAGTAGTATTATGATTATTATCAATAATAATATCATCATCATTTAATTCATGATAACCAAATCTTTTTAATTTATTATTTTGACGACGTAAATAAAGTGGTTTTAAAAGTAATAACCATGGTACACATATTAATGCCATTAATAAAAGTGTAACTTGTATAGTTGATTGACCTTTAAAAAGAGGTTCAGATACAGTTCCAGGTGAAAGAAACATATTAATAAGCATGTTTAATAAACCTGGAGGTGAAACACCAATACCATTCCAATCAACACACCATTTATAAACGATTGTTATTGCAAGATAACCAAAGATTGATTGCATAAATATAAAGCCTGGAACGAAATTTCCCCAAATATCAATTGGAGTATTAAAAAAAAGTGAATTTGAAAGTGAAAAGAATAAATTAAAAGTCATATGAAGGAAACCTAAAAGGATTGAAAGTTTCATTTTATATGAATTCATAAATAAAAGATTATTATCAGTTCCATGCCATGCAGGATCAATACCAATTGGATAAACACTAATTTTATGAGCTTTAATTGTTTCACCAACATTCCAAGAATCAGGCCATTCCCAACCTGATTTAAATAAAGTCATTGATTTAGAAAAAATATCATTATAAATAAACCCAGTATAAATTGAAAAAGCGCCCATTAAAAGTACAATATATCTACCAGTATAAGCCATATCAAAAATTTCATCACGATTAATTTTTGCTAATTTTTTTTCATAAAAAACCATAATAAAAGCAGCAAGAAACATTATAAAACCATGACCCATATCACCAAACATGATTGCAAATAAAAATGGGAAAGTTACAATTGTTGATAAACCTGGATTTACTTCACGATATGATGCGATTCCATAAGCATCAATAATACTTTGAAAAGCAGCAGTAAATTTATTTGTACGATGGAAAGTTGGAGGAGTTTTAGAAGTTTTTAAAACATTTAAAATTGATGGAGCTTGTAAATTAGCTCTAGTAGTTACATCTTGTAAAGCATTTTGAACTAAAGCAATATCAAAAGTTGGTACCCAACCTTCAGCAATTAAACATTTTCTTGTTTGATCATAGTTAAATAAATTTAATGCGGAATAAATTGCTTTTTCTTTTTTAATAATTACAGACCAAGATGGTAAATCATTTGAAATTGAGGATAATTCTGCATATAAAGTATTATCAGTATTTGCCAATACTGAAGTAATATCATCGATTGCAGTATTGACTTGATGAATTTGATTTCTTCTTAAATTTGAATCTTCATCAATATGGTATAAATTTGCACCTAAAGATTCAGAAATTTTACGAATTTTATTTATAAGTTGATCACCATGGGCAAATATTATGAAAACGTTTTTAATTTCTTCAATTTTAGTTTTTGGATCAATAAGGGGTTGTTGAATTTCTACATAATTCATAAACAAATTACCTCTCAAAGTTCTCCAAAGTACTCTTTGAAGGATTAAAATTTTATCCCTTGGTATGACACCAGTTACAAAACCAATATTCATAATTGTAAGAGAAGAATTTTCAATATTTGAGCCAGCAATTTGTTCAACATCTTGAAGTAAAGGTGAGTTATCATTATGATTATCAACATTTGCTTCAATTGAAGATCTAATTTGATCAGCTTGAGTATATGCACGATCAAAGAATGAACCTGCTTCATTTAATACATGTCTAAGTTCAATGAGGTCATTATAACGTGAAATTAAAACTTCTTTTGATTGATTTAATTGAATAATTCTGGCTTCGATGTTTTCAATTCTACCGCTTAAAATGTCGATATCGCTAGAATTTGCAGCTACTGGTGATATGTCTTCAGTGATTGTTTGGAGTGGTATTTTTGCAATTTCAAGTTGAGAGCCAAAGTATCCTTTTTGGTTAGTATGATAGAATATAATTACTAATAATAATATTGCATATTTTTAACTCACTTAATTGTCTTTCGACATTGTCCAATCGTCTGATTTCTTTAACAAAGGTGCGTTGAAACGAATTTACGTTTGAGT